>CAJQZM010032189.1:0-17810 GCA_907164665.1 Colias nastes | reverse complement strand
CAATTAGCGAAGATTTGCATGCGCATTATTACTTTTGGATTACTGTAATTGCTTTAACCTTTTACATGAAAATAGAATGGAATTAAAAAAAGAAAACAAGAACATGAATATAAGCTAATGGTAATATTCTTTCGTCACCCACTCAAAAAGAAAAATACTAAGTACATAAATTTTCCTCTCTAATAAACATTATTATCGTATAGTTTGTGCACATTTTATCCCAAAATTCACAAGTCTAGAGTACGCAAAGCTAATTAGGTGTCGTAAATGTACTAACACTATTTGTCTTCATTGATCAACCAACATTATACACAGTTTCGTAAGTTTACCCAACGCTAGCTTCTAGGTAATTGATTGGGTCCTATCTGAGCAAACAGCTTGCGAGGAGGTTAATACCGTCAATGCAAACTAATGATTATGCTTTAATCGCGTACGTGCCGCCATGGACACGTACTTACTGGTATATTAGCGACCTAATAATGCATATTAATTACTTAGGTTAATCCGTTTCTGTACTAACGATAGGTACTCCAGTTCGACTGATTACGGCAATTGTTGAACTAGGCTTAACTTCAATGCTATCTAATGGTAATCGATAATTTGAGACGAAATAAGCATCACATTATATTATAGTTACATTAAGGAAATTTGAACAAGTTATCGTGAGATTAGACATAATTTATCTATTAACATTTTTCTGATTTATTCAAATAAGATCTTACGTGATTTGATACGAATGCAAAATCTATTTTGTTGAGTGGAAATACGATCATAGATTGGCAGTCAGCACTTGCACAATATAAAGTTGTAACAATTTAATAAATATTGCAACTTTGCTCAGTATTCATAATATTCTCGATTTGTTACGTTCAATGGACCAGTGATATAATAAATATGAAGAAAAATATACAAACAATTTATCACAACAAGATAACTCTGTTGAGATTTACGGTTTATCCATTAAATTTACGAGTTTCGGGACTTCCTTCTTCGAGAGTTATAGCCCTGAATGCGTCTAATCACATTTTTATAAATTGAGAAATCGTGTGTAAGTAACGCATAAACATTCAGTTTATTATAAGCTACTAATACTTTAAAAAGAAAACAAATATGTAAACATGATTTGAATTACTATGAAACCCAACATTCCATTGGTAGGTAGAGATGCTGAAAATTCTTAGAATGAACTCCCTAGGTTCCATTTGAGTTATTTTGAATAGTTTTCGTCTAGGAAAATCAAAGGCAAGCAAATTTTATGATAACTGCAGTACAGAGTAAGTATATGTAACTAATATTGACCTTTTTATACCGTCGATTAAAACACGGAAGTTGGTGTCTAATGGTTCAATCGAAACTTTGTTCAAGTTTCAATCTTTGCGAAAAAACAAGAACTGTCAACAAGAATCTAAAGAAGAAAAATAAATAAAAATGAAAGAATCTTTACCCTGTAAATACAGAAAAAAATTAGAAAATGTTAAAAGCCAAGTTTTATTACATACTTTGTATTAATAACTTTGAGTCCAGGATAAAATACAGTTATAAATATGCGTATGCTCGTTTTCTTTGAACATTATAAGATTATTTCTGAAAGTAAAGCGTGTAATACTCCCATTACCGGCTCTTTAATGTAAAACATATATTATTTTACGTAAACCTTCTTCTCAAGAGCTCAACGCGGATTAACGGTAATTTTTCTACAAAATGTTTTAAATATTTGTACCAATTACTAAACCAGTTTAAGTTGAACTCTATGTAACATATTATTATCAACATATTATATTTTGTAGTTGATGTCAAGTTGCAAGTCTATTTATTTGCAATTTAGATTTTGAGAGGTAGGTATAGGTTTTTAGATTTTTGACGTTTTTTAGAGAGAATCATGAAAACGAGAACAAAAACTGAGTAAAGTCTCGGTTATGAAGTGTAGATACATATCAAAATTATGTGTATATTCATCTATCATTGTATGAATTTCAATAATCAAAATTCAAATTTTTTAACAAAAGCGAAGATTTTCGAAAATTAAACCCTAATAACATTTGTTTGGAACATGTTTTAGCAATAAAAGCAATATTACACACGAAACCTATAAAACAGGGCATAAAACGCACCCTATCCCTTACGTATCCAATTAAACAATCGATATATACAGATAAATCCAAATTGTAAACTAGTTTATACCCATCACATGTGCATGACCACACAGTTCAGTAATAAAATTGGATAAAAATATTTACAAAAACCAACTGTTGAACCCTTAAGGGGCAAACAACGGGTCATTAAGGGGAAGTCGTTTATTTTTAGAAAGATGTATTTCATATGAAGAGAGGCGTAATAGACAGCACGCGGCACGCATCCCGGTATTGGTTGCAAGTTATGAGTTATGGCGAAGAATGAATGAGCATTTATTTCCACTTTTGGTGTTCAATTATTGAACGATATTTTTGAAATTCGTAATTTTTTTACAAGGTTTAAAACAACAATATTTTTCTTGTAATTTGTAGCTTGCAAATGGTAAAACCTGTTAAAAAACTGTTATCTTGTTTGATATGTACCTACATAATAAATGTAGAATAATGATATAATGTAGCGACAATTTTAGGTATTATTCAAACGAAGAAACTGCCACGGAAGAAGAGCCTTCAATTTGCGCACCTAAAGATGAACAAATTGATGTTTAAACATACCTAACTAATAACCAAGAAATCCACACCCAATGCAAAATACGCAAATAGCACCACATTTTTCCAATACGCTCAGATTGGTTGCATACAAAAATAGCCGAGTCATCGCATTTATACTCGGGTAGCATGTGCGGTTAACATGCATCCTACTTGAGGGGAACGCTTTACAATAATTAAAGTCGAAACGACATAGTTAGCGCGTCATCTATCTCTGTCAACTCAAGTATGGCATAGAATTACAGGAATGGATACGTAACAACCTTTATATATTTAAATTGTCGAGCTAATGCGTTGAGAATGTAGTGATTCGTCCCTGGATTATTTATGTACTGTTTCTTTACGACGTACGACAGCTTATCCGAATGTGCTTGAATGTTTGCTATTTGTAATATGTCCAAATTCACTTTGGATTTGTATCGTAAATGTAGCAGACTGGGTAAATGAATTAATCTAAAAAAAATATTTAAAACATCATACAAGACTTACTAGGTAAGTACGCATTTTCTTTAGGCAAAAAATCCGCAGTTTTATTTTGGGTCTGTTCCTTTTTAGGGTTCCGTACCTCAAAAGGAAAAAACGGAACCCTTATAGGAACCCTGTCCGTCCGTCCGTCCGTCTGTCAAGACCCTTTTTCTCAGGAACGCGTGGAGGTATGAAGCTGAAATTTATATCAATTACTCAAGTCTACTGTCCCTTGAAGCTGTGAAAAAATCAAACTTCTAAGCCAACGCAATCAAAAGATACAGCCGTTTATGCCGCAAATTTTCGACACTTGCAAGGGAATCAAAACCTACAGGGTGCTTCCCGTAAACTCAGAATCTTGAAATTTGGTACGAAGCAACGTCTTATAGCATAGATAAAGGAAAAATTACGAAAACCATAAATTTTTTGTTACATCACATAATATATTTTTTTTAATAATTTTAAACTTACTACCCATTTCCTCATAAACGCGTAGAGGTATTAAATTGAAATTCATACCAAATACTCAAGTCTATAATACCTTTAAGCTGTAACAAAATCAAACTTCTATGTCAACGCAATCAAAAGAAACAACAATTTAAGCTGCATATTTTGAAACTCGCAAGTACTCGCAAGGGAATCAAAACCTAAAGGGTACTTCCAGTCGACCTAGAATCTTGAAATTTGGCATGAAGCAACGTTTTATAGCACACATAAAGGAAAAATTCCGAAAACCTTAAATTTATAGTTACATTACAAAATATATATTGCAGGTTTGTACGGAACCCTCGGTGCGCGAGTCCGACTCGCACTTGGCCGGTTTTTTTAAATTATTGCTGCTAGATTCAATGTTCATTTATTTTTTATACAGCAACACTGATTTCAATTGATTGCACTTCTGAGTAATTACCAATTGTCATCTCATTAGTAATTATTTTTGCAAGTGGAGTTTAAATTAATTATGTTCAATGATAATATAAAGGCAACTCTCAATAATTATTAACATTAATTATAATACATTATATAAATTGTTTTATTGATCTTGACATAACAAAACTTTTAGTGAAAGAAGATGAAAGTGTTTCAGTTACAAATAATATTTATAAAAATAACATTATTTGTAAACCAGGAGATCGTTTCACGCTAAGTTCATCCGCTCCATTCCTAACCAATGAACAATGTAACAATAAAGAGTATTAAAAGCACTTCGAGATCAAAGCGTAAAGATACCCATGAGAATGAAATGAACGCCACAAAAACATGTTTGGATAAACGAACAATACTTCGTTCGTTTGAAGTCAACCGTACTAAACCAAATTATTTATGTTCCCAGGAATCACTCAAAGAGAACGTTTTACGGCCGTCGGGGAAAAAATCCTGGGGATCTCTGACTTTTATGGCGAGAGAACGCACTATGTTATCCATGATTAACGACTGCCATGTATGGTCAAACTGACGATTCAAACTAGCTGTAATGTAAACAGGAGACACAATATGTACTTTAATGACTTGTTTCGAGTAACAATGCTACTTTGTTCGATGTAAGGCTTCATTTAGTTGTAACCGCTCGACTCTACGACGTAATTATTATGTTGCTGATGATTCACTGAGTGAATTGCGACTTTACATTATTTTGTAAGTAAGAAATGTATTATAGGTAGGTACGTTAAATTTTTTGACACATTAGTTCAACCACATAACCTATTTAGGTTTCTCGAAGTTACCTCATAACATTCACCTAATGTTTGAACTTCTGTGTAGCATTTGAGCTCTTTAAATAATTAAGCTTAATAGTTAACTGCGCAAGAAGCAAAGTTTTCAGAACTTATTGACTGAATTCCGCTAGACGTGAAATATGTCCATCACATCCACACATTTGCTGGGAACTTTCTTAGCATTAGTTTAACAAACTCGTGTATAAGTGTTTGACGCAGAGACCCTTACGGCTAATTATGGCTTCTTCATATTCACACCGTGTGGACCCATAATTATGTTCAGCTTGAGTGGCCTCTCTGCTCGTTGTCTTTGAACCTGTATACAATATCTACGTACTTTAATAGAGCTTAGAATATTTCAGTAGTTAGTGATATGTTACCATGAGAGGATTATTTATATAGATATATAATACTATACATCTCATAATCCTCTCTACACCTTTTATAGACTACTTCTATGACGTCATTCGAAACTCAGTTATATGTAGTTCTTTATGCTCAACTTTACTTCCCATATTGTTTTACTATAAATAATAACTTCTACGACGCTTTGGCTGAGCCTATAGGCGGCACATTCGTAATCCCGCTTGTTCCTAGTGAAATATCTTACCCATTTTATTCGGTCGAAATATTATCAAACTGCTATAACCGTTATTTATTTATATCAATGGCATACATAACTATTCGGATAAGCAGTTTGGTAGTTCTATACACGAGTTAAGATATTGAGAGTTGTGTAGTGATCAATGCAATGTAAAACACAAAAACAAATTAAAAATTAAAAAAAGTAAACAACATAGAAAACACATTATTAGAAAAAGGATTAGTTATTTCCATCGATCGTCGAGGCGCACAGACTCTAGGCATCGCCATATGGTGGATGTTCCATGTACCCGGACAAAGCGGTTCGGATCGACATTCTTCATCCGAACCGCGAGGGACTGGAACATGCTTCCTGAGTATGTGTTCCCCGACGGGTACAATATGGGGGTCTTCAAGCGAAGAGTGAACGGGTACCTTCTAGGGAAGCGCGCTCCATCATAGGCCACATCTCAGCTTACCATCAGGCGAGATCGTGGTCAAGCGCTTCCCTATCACACAATAAAAAAAAAAAGGAACTTAACATCGAACTCAACATAACTTAACAACTTAACTTAACTTTTATATTGGCTTAAAATGCTTATAGGTAGTAATTACTTCATACATTATGTATTTTGTGAAATACCTAACATTTGTTTGCAAACAGGGCCTTAATAACAACTACTGATAAAAACAACAACAAACGTAGGTTATCCGTTGATTATCTGATAAATCAGACGAACCAAAATATATTCGATTCTGTTCCTTCAATTCACAAAACACTCAGAACTATTGAAAGGACTCCATTGTTTATAAACGAGATCAAGTAGAGAACTTTTGTACATACTAAATAACATTATTTCGATCTAATGTCAAGACCGTGTTGCTGTATGCCTGCGAGACGTGGAAGGTGACAAAGAACATCTCTTCGCAAATCCAGGTTTTCTTGAACCGCTGCCTTCGTCAAATCCTCGGTATCTACTGGCCCGAGACGATATCCAATGACCAGCTTTGGGTACGCTGTGGTGAGATCGCGATTGACCAGCAAATTAAACGCCGCAAGTGGAACTGGATTGGCCACACGCTCCGAAGGGAAACTGATCATATACCAAGGCAAGCCTTAGACTGGAACCCCCAAGGAAAGCGTAAGCGTGGTCGTCCTAAACAAACCTGGCGGCGGACAGTCATAGACGAAGCCAAGAAAATCGGGAAAACCTGGAGCGAAATCAAAAGGGAAGCTCTCGACAGAAACGCCTGGCGGGGCACTGTGGATGCCCTCTGCCCCAGCTAGGGGACACAGGAACATAAGTCAAGTCAAGTCAAATAACATTTCGTCTAATCTACTTCTGAATAAGCTTCCATTTTGATTGCTTTGTACTCTCTTTAATAAATCACTACTATACAAAACAGTTCAACAGTGGCAACATCAATCTGAACTATTAGGTTAACTAAATTTTAGAAAGTGGAAATAATATATGCTCAGTTTAACTTTGAATTAGATTTTGTTGAAACTGCAAACACGTTTAATTAAAATGTTTTACTACGGACCAAGAGAATGCAGGTTCGTCGATTTACAGGTCCAATTATTGTTATCCAAAATTACAATACAGAACAGAGTATTCAAACTTATCAAGGCATGTTATGGAAAAAACAAATATGCAACTATGTGATATTTAAAAACACGTTTTCATACAAACGAAAGATAAAATACTATTCCTAACAGCTATATATGTATTTCCACAACGTCACACTGAAGTTTTCACAGCAGATACATAATAAGCCAGCTCCGATGAAAAGAAAAATCCCCGAGGCGCTACACAAATATACATGTACGTGACATGAAGTACTGGGTTAAAATGTAAAGGGTGGTTAGTAAGTCGCTTAGTCAACCCTCCCCTTGTATCTATATTTTCTTTGCTACGTGAATTTTTCTATTCATAGCTGGCGAAACCGTTTTACACGCTGCGCTGTATTTAGACTTAGTATTTCATGTATTCAATTTTGTAGAGTTTATACTACGAATGTTTTTTTGGCTTTCACAAGTGAATAGAATGTGTTTGTGTTTCGTATCTTGGATTATGGACATCTTACGATTGGTATCGTCTTACTGATGTGGTCTAAGAGATAAATCTCCTTTTGATACGTTTCGTAAACAATTGAAACGTTTGGAATCGAATAGTAAAATAATGATTTTCTTATTATTTTAATTTTGCAATATAATGAAAATTTATGATTGAATTGGAAATTACTATATCATATTTAACTTGTTGGTAATAATATGGTTGGTGGCGAATGTTTGCAAAGCAATCTTAATATATATAAATCTCGTGTCACAATGTTTGTCCTCAATGGACTCCTAAACCACTAAACCGATAATAATAAAATTCGCACACCATGTGCAGTTCGATACAACTTGAGAGATAGGATAGGTTTTATCCCGGAAATCCCACGGGAAAGGGAACTATGCGGGGTTTTCTCTGAAAACGCGGGCGAAGCCGCAGGCGGAAAGCCTGAGCAAAAGCAGAAATTTATTGATTTTAATGATATTGAAATCGGAATTTTTCGATAAGTTATGAAGCCGAGGTATAATGAGACCAAACACAATACCATGAAAATGCTGAAAATAACAATAGTTTATTTTTAACAAACAAATCTATTTTTGATGTATTGTATAGATTCATCAAATACAGTGCTTTATATCCAATTTCGCATTTTAGCTAAAAACAAAATCAATGTTTCTATGCGAAAATATATATTTGATGAAATGTTTTTGTGACAAAGGAAAGCTCCATACTATATTAATGAATGGCGTATAATCTAAAAATAATGTTATTGAAACAACCTAAATCCATAATTATGATTTTGATGTAATAGAAAATAATGAGATGCGAAGGAAAAGTTGTTGTTATACAACAGGAGATGAAAATAACTATAGAAATAAGAAATTACAAATATAATAGTTGTCGGTGGACGGATAAAAAACTTAAATATCATACATTATATTAATATCAATAGATAACATTAGTTTGTTCAGAAAGGTCGTCTATACATTACTACGCCTAAAATTAAGAATCAGTGCATTTTCATTCTTCCAAGTAATATTGGAAAATTTTATAAAACATTCGAATCTTAGTATTTTCTAGTGTTTGAAAATTTTATAAACCATTCGAATCTTATCGAATTTATAACAAAATACATTGTGCCGCGTCATTTGAATACAAATTGCCGAGTTCCACTGAAGTGAACGTGTTTTGTGGAGTATGAAATTCATCTCAGTGAAGGCTTTATCGAATGAATTAAGTCCCCAAATATATGGGAATTCGTCAATATTTCTGTGTCATATTGATTTGACGGTACAGAATGTTAACTTTTTACGTGTCTATTTGTTTTTTCTTTTAATAGCATCTTTAAAATTCGAAGTATAATTGACTTATTTAATAGAAACATTTTATCCTACTATAGCATGAAGGCGATGAGTAATAATTAGGGATCAATAAAATAGTGATAGTAGTAATTACTAGTAATAGTAATTAAAACAATTGTTCGTTCTAAAAAGCAGGCTCTTTCTAAATAGACATTTTAGACGTTTAAGTTCTTTCATTATTCAAAATGATATGTCCACTACTTCAGAAATTTACGTACCTACATAATATTATTTTAGGTAAAGGAAAACATCCCGATTTATTTTCGAAATAAAAACCTATAGGGGACGTATGGAATGCTTTATAGTTTATTCTGCTTGTGAGTAAGCAATATTTCACTTTGACAGATAGCAATATATAACTAAATTTTGTTTGATCGCAAGAATTTTAGGGGAAGTATAAACAAATGTGACCTACTTCCGATATTATTGAGAACATGAGAAATATCTTGATGAGCTGTATCAGGGATGGCAAGAGATTAGTCATGGTCTGACTATACTGTAGTTAAGCAAGCGTAACACTTATTGTCCAAGGATGTGTAGACTAAAGGGATTAATTAATTATTATTTACTAGCTTTCCGCCCGCGGCTTCGTCCGTTTTGTCTTTAACTTAATAAATTATAAACTAAAACCTTCACCGAGAATCACTCTATCTATGGAAGAAAACCGTTTCAAAATTCGTTGCGTAGTTTTAAAGATTTAAGCATACATAGGGATATAAGGACAGAGTATCGACTTGTTTACTATGTAGTGATGATGATGATTATGCTAAGCTGTGTAAGAGTTCAGATGAAGGTACGTTTGTCTCATAATAGATCGATAATATCTGTAAAGTAACGACTTAATTAAAGAATCATAGAGATATTAAACAGAAATAGATTCAGCTCCAGGCATAAATATAAATTCAAAGCAATTCAGAAACTTTCAAAATTTAGTTTAGATTTTATTTCAAATTTATTGCCGTATAATTCGATGGGTAGATGTTTACGATACAACAAGTTTTATAGTCGATAAATAACCAAACCATCAACTTTCAATGTTAGTTCGGTTCGCGTATTTTTGTGCGAAATCTATATTAAAAAATAGTTGAGTTAATTCAAAAGCAAATAGCAACCTACATTCCGGTATTGTGTTTAGAACAATTCTCGTTTTTGAATGATTCCTTTTATTTTTATGAGTGTATTCACGATAATAAAGATTTCTGCAGTATTAAAGAGATGTTTCAAAGACTGTAGAATCATTAGTATGTTATATAAGAACGTACTTTGTTCCTCTGTCCGTTTTTCTGTTTATGATAGACTCAAAACTGCTTCCCTTATTTTATTTCTGTTTTCACCATTGGATAGCGATTTGTTAAATTTTTAGATAATGTACGTGAGAAGATGCGGTTGCTATTTAAGTATAATGAAATTAAATAATGTTCTTCCTTCTTATTTTTCACTCTTGTGTTCTTTTAGGACGTGCAAGTTTTTAAAAACCAGAGCGAAATAGGAGTAGTTGGAGCGGAACAAGAAATATATTGTAGTACCTACGCGTTAGTCGGTGACAGAATTGTAAAGTGAGCATTGTTACGTAAATTGTTGAACATTTTCCGATACGGTTACGGTCGTGATTTGGTGCGAGATGCATAGTATTTTATTCTAAATAACGCTTGTTACTATTTCAATGAAAAATGTTCGAGATTTCTCCCTTTATTCTCGTAATGGTTCGGATTTCAAATCCGCTTTACTACTATCACGGTAGAGTTTTGTCATCATTTTGCAAAAATGGCATGCCATATTTGTAAAAGTATACATAAAAAAATTATTATTGAAGTTCCTTCTGCGTTAATATTTGTAAAAATAGGTACCTATATTAAAATATGAATATGCTAACATTCTATATACCGAATAATTGTAACAACGTATTTTTGTTAGCAGTAGAGTCAAGAAGCATGCTGAGTACTTTAAAAATCATGCTACCAATAATCTCAATTATTTAAACCAGAATCTCTTTCGTTCAACGCATCTTATATCTTTACACAGCCCTAACCTAAGAAAGCTGAAAGAGTAAAAAAATAAAAATAGAAAACCTTCCTTTTCCCAGACCGCATCCAAGCAACCCAAAGCATTAGACCACAATATTCCCCAACAAATAGTGCATTATCTAGCCAGTCGATTACGTGGCCAGTCAGATAAATTCGCCCCATTATCTGCCAAAAGGACGTTTGTTCTGAGGAGATTATACGCGCGTCTTGTCACGTACATGCCTTGCCCGGTGCCCGATTCCGTCCGGAAACATGTTACGAGAGGCTAAAAGTATTATTTCACACATGAAGAGGAATCTATAAGCCGAATGTCCATTTGAGGCAGTACCTATTTGGGTCGTGTGCGGCATTTAAGTCTCTCTTTACGTCTTAAAACATTTCGTTTGAAGATCGATTTCGACTGATTAAGTAAGCTGGTCAACGAGCATGCCAATTTTATTGATATTTTTCACGACAATTGTAATAAGATCCGCAAGTATATAAAGGAATTATCTTAATTTTGTTTATTTTTATTTATTTTTTTTTGCTTTGTGTACCACATAGTGACTTGACTCAAAAATCATGTTGTGTTATCCTGTAAATGTTTGTCACAATTGTAATTTTTTTTTTTTGTTATATTATGTACCCTAGCTATAAGTATTGTTGTGACTAATGTTGGATGACCTAAATAAATAAAATAAAAATAAAATAAAATGTATTGTAATAGCGCGGCGTAGTGTGTACCTATGTAGGGTACATATAAAAGTGTCTTTGATCCATTATTCCATTATATCCACTTTACGTAGATTTCAAAAACTAATAGATTCGAAGTTAAAATCAAATTTCGTAAAATACGACGTAAAATCAAACGAAAAAAGTGTGTGATTAGCAAAAACAAAATAGAGATACGAAAAATTTAATAAAATTAATATAAGAAGTGGGAATAGTTCTAACTTATATTCATTTCATCATTCGTAGAAATATTATAAAGATCTTTATTAATCTGCTTATCTTAAAATATGTTTTAATTGAGAACTAAAACAACTGATTGCAATCTTATTAATTATGAAAGACTCCAATAAAATTTATTCATAAATAGACTCGCGGGTATTATGTACATCATATTGAAAGCAAAAGTTGAAATGGGAAGAATTTTCTGGAAAGGCGTTAATTACATCAAGTTTTATTTCTGAGAATTTCATACAAACTTGAATATTTACTATCTAAATCACCCCTTCTGAAGTATTTGAATTTGTTTCTTCTCAACAGATGGAAGATACTTTAAAAAGGGAATGTCAAAAGTTTTGTGATCCCTCCATTTAGGCTTCGCGATACGGTCTGACTTTTTAAATGATAAATCATAGTACATTAAGATTAATATCCTTTTTTTGTATCGAGTCGTAGATTTATCAATACTGTTCGAAGTAGCTCCCAGACATTTCTTTTTCTCGCGATAATCTCGATGCTAATAAATATAATTTAGAAATATTTCTGTATTAAACGCTAAAGCAAATATTATGTGCTAATATTTATTTTTTATGTATTATTCTCATTTTTAAGATTTCATTGTGTGTTTTCGAAAGGGTTAGAACCCATTAAAAAGCTTCTTTTGGAAGGAATTATCTGAGTTGGTAGATGTAAATATTATTATAAACCTCAATAAATTAAAGATTATACACATAATATTATAATTGTATCAAAATACTTTGCAACGACAAATAAATAAAATCAAATGCAGGCTTCAATGTCTATTTGCAAAATTTTGGGTTAGGTTAGTTAAACAATCTCCGGATATAAAGGGATTTGCTACAACCGCAAAATTTTGTGCTAATTCATTTACCGGTGAACTTCTGAATCCCCGATTTAGTGGTTACATAACGTTCAGAGAACACAGAAACTACCCACGCAAGTTAATGTGGCTCTAGTAATCCGCCCTTGCAATGTTTCTATGAAAATTCGTAGCCATTTACAATTTAAGTAATCTCGACGATAATTATGTGGAGCGTGGGTAATAACGGATATTAGGTAAATGTTTCCAGTCTGTTTGCTGAATATCTATAAATATAATTAACTATAGACATTTAAAAATAAAGATTACCCTACAAGCTTCGTAAATTGAATTCTTAAAAATAGAACAAATGTACGTATTATTCCACTTTATTTCAGGAAATAATTGCCCGCCCACGATGGAAATGGTATAATAATACGTAAGTAATACTTTAATTTGAAAATAAATACTCTCATCAATTGGAAAAGAAAAAGTACATTAATCAGCAGTGTTTATCTTTCCTAATTATGATGAGGCGAAGGTTTTCCTTTTCTTTCTGACTAATTGGGGCATTATTTTCGAGATTTATCTACTTACTCACATTTAAGATATTTGTGCTAGTTAAGATATCTTACAAAACTTTTATTATAATAAATTGGACCAATAATCTAATGAATGATAATTATTACCAATAATTCTTATAATGTTTACTTTTTACTCTTTGCTTAATATTTTTCGATCATAAAATATAAGATAGCAACAATTGAAACTAATTGGGAAACTACTGCTCTAAGAGAATAATGAACGCTATTGTGTTACTGAATATAAATTAACACTAACAAGGAATTCAAATGAAAATAGTTCTTATTCCTTGAAAGTCACTATTTGTCTTATAAGTATCATAGCTACTTGCCCTATAAAATAATATTAATATCACAATGATTATAATCTGTATTCAAGTATGTGATATGTCTTCAGAAAAGTTTATTGTCATGAAAATAGTACGTTATGAAATTTTGAGTTGTTGAGTCAGTTATGAGGTGCGAGCTTGGTGTGGGCCAAATATATTCGATATAGAATAGGTTTTATATACAGAATAAGCTGTATTTTTCACCGGAGATTGAAACAAAAATTTTACTTGTATTGACTCTATTTTACTTAACCAAGCAAATAATTTATACTGTCTTAGATTTCTCGCATATCTATATATAGAATCATGTAATCGATTTTATATCAAATCCTTATGATTGAAATTAGATATATCCCATTTTATTTACGTCACAAACAGTTCTAGCATTAAACATAGATAGTTGACACTGATCTAATTAATTAGAGATTAATCTCTAGTCGAAATTTTGATAGAATTTCCTCCTACCATATTATCAAATATATACGTTAGATTTTTACAAAACTCACCCAAGTTATCAGCTCTATGTAGAGGTATGATAGATATCCACAGCACAAACCAGAGGCCAGCCTTTTGTGCCATGTTTCACAACACTACAGTACATCTAACATTTCTGACTACACTGACACTATAATGCTGTTTTATTCTATAAGTCCAAATCCGGAGTCACTTTCCACCTGAAACAAAATAAGACAAATGTTATTAATTTTTTTCACAAAATATATTTTTTTATGTAATTCATTTATTATTTCGAGAAACTTCAAACTAGGTGTAATATAAAAAGCAATCATAGAAAGCTTTCTTCTTTATCTTTAAAAATAAAACCTTTTTCTAGGTTAATATTTTTGCGAGGAGGTTAAACTAAGTCTAGTAAGTAGAATCAAATATTATCCTTAGTCGATATTCCTAGAATGTTCTACTTCAGACTTTTTAATTTCAAATCAAACTCTTTATTAATTCTTCAACAAAGATTGAAGTTCCCTCTTTATGAATGAATTGAAGATTAAATTCTATACAACACAACTTTAAAATAACATGACAAAAGATCAACAGAGCAAACAACACGAAAAACAACTATGAACGAACTAGGTACCATAACTATACAAGGAAATGATGTGATCACGCGGAATTGGCAGCGAGAAAGATATTTCATACTGATTTTTGTGTCTCTATCCTTTCTCACCCTTTCACACCTCTGTTCATATTTTACAAGGAACTTATTTAATAATCTTTCCTATGAAATATTAGACCTAAAAACGGTTAGTAATTATACGAAGCCTATAAAATTACGTTTTTCATGTGCATGTACAAATAATAATCTTGTATTCTTTTCAACTATAGAAAAGTTCATCTTAATTTTATATTTCACAGATAATTAAGTTAATTTGATAATACATTTTACACTTGAATTATAATTATTATTAGATTTAATTATATTACAAGGACAACCAACACATGTTTTACGAAGGTCCCAATATTGTAACTGTTTGTCAACACCGCAATTATAATTGAATTGCTCTTGTTAATACTATTAATTCGATATAGTTTGAAATTGTTATAGCATGTAATTATAATCTTCATAGTACAATTGTATTCAGGCTGTATGGACCCTATAATATTCCTATTAGTGATTATCACACATGAATTACGCACTATAATCGATAATAATTTGTGGAATAATATTCAGATGTATGCTCAAATAATATAATTAATATAGGCATATTATAAATTTCTCAATGTACAAGTTTATTTCCGACCCAACTAAATTTTTATATGAATTGTATTAACTACTTTTGTGAAATGCGAATGTATACCTGAATACGTGGGTATATGTTTTATAAAAGTTAAAAGAAACAACCTTCTTAGATTTTTTATTACGACATTTCTTTAAACAATTAGTTAGTATCATGGACTATTTCAAACAAAGGCAGCTAAAAAGACTTCAAATCAGCACATTAATTGTTTCACAAACCAACGGACAAAAGGATTTACTGTTAAAGAATTAGGAAACTTCGAGAAAACCGCGCCCGTATTGTGTGCGCGTTTTTTAAATTGGCAAAACAAAATACGAACGCCAAATCTTTCAATTTCCACCACGCCTCCTCGTTTTATTTGGGTTTATAGGTTACGGCTTTGTCTTTATTGAATGTTCTCAGCGATTCTTGGATGCAAAGACAAACAACTGTTTACAGTTGAGACCTGAGAAACATAGAATATGAAGATAAAGCGTTGACTGTTCCTTCAAAGGGAAACAACAATGAGTTTAGCTTCTCTGAGAATGTAAAATATCATGAAATTTATGTCATACGAAGGCTTCATAATAGTTTGTTGCTATTTTTAACTACATTTTGAATAGGTTACATCTAAATATACTTATCTAATTATGTAGAAACAAACCATTTTATTGAGAACATTGATGCAGTGGCTTAGCTTTGATACCTAAAGAAGATTAACATGTTACATAAAGGGTCACGCGTTGTTCTGAATTATTATGAGCGCAAAGCAAGATATTTTGCATGCTTTTTAAATAATTTCAAGTACGCAAGAGTATAATACATGTTTGTATTATGTAATTATTCATAAAACACTTAAGTAAGTTTGAATTCATGGAATATAATACATTTAATTCAAGTGAAACTGACACGAAAGAATTAAATTAATGCAATTTATTAATTTAATATCATTCATGGTGACAATAAAAAACATTAGTTTCATTACTTCCAGAGAAACTGAATGATTGAATGATAGGGGATTTAATGATTGGAAAGGAAAGGGTCTTCCGGGATTTGGGTTTCCAGTTTTCTCACTTACGTCGATCGAAAACCACCTTACGGCAAGATGTAGCCAACCTTTTAATTTCAATGTTTGGAAACTATTCATGGTCCAGAAAATACGATGAATAAATGTTTTTGTTTATTTCACCATTTAACCGTTTTCGTAACTTTTATGACAATCAAATGTGTTTATAATGAATAGACTCCTTTAGTTATAACTATAATCCAAATGGTATGGTGTATAAAGATTCTAGACATGGGTAAAGAATAAACTCTATTTAACGCATACGTAGGCGTTTAAAATCGCACTAATTAGCCTACTTACAGAATTAATGTCGCTACTAACAATTTTGAGCTTACGAGTATAACTAGAAAGAATATTATTTATGTCAAGAGTAAAAAATGATATTATTATTTTATTTCATTTTTCAAATACAACCTTTTTGTAAAAAAATAAGAGCGTGTGAGCCGAGGACTCGTTTTAGAAGTGAAACTTTGAAACTTTTGGCAAAATTGAAAGATACCAAAATCGTTGCCTTACTCCATGAAACGACCGTGAAATACCGTCTGAACGCGTCAAAAAGCTTATGCAAATATTAATAACTAGCACTTTACGTTATGATGATGACGTTTTTCCTCGTGTTTAATTTGCTTACAAAACGTTGTATGTTTTGCCAGATGCTCCTCCTAGATACACATCAATAAACATACATTAACAAATAGACGTCTGACGCAAAAACAGACGGTAATTACAAATGTTCGTAGGAGATAAACAATTTATACACAAACATAAAAGTCTAATCGCAAATTCCCACTAATTTCCCCGAATTTCTGAAGCGAGATATCTGAACAAACTTTATGAATTACACAGATAACATAATCGTTCAAAACTGAGGTATAATTAAGGCGATGGCCCCAAAAATTAATTGCCCAAAAGGTTTGGCACTAGTGTTGGCCAATTACGTATTCAATTAGATAGGAATTTTATGCTTTCAGACTCAAAACGAGTGGACGGAATTCGAAATGAATCAGTATTCCGCACGGATCACTAAGGGCCCGATTTCCTATTGTACTCTCTTCTTTTACTGACTTAATTTACTATTATTTAGTGGACTTTTGTTACAGTTCTAGTTTTAAAACGGCATTTAAATTGGCATTAGCTTTGGGTTTTATCTAGTTTATTTAGCTCTATATTGGTTGGTATTCCTTCATTTCTCTAAGACTATAAGTATGAATCGCAACATTCGACCATCTTCTGTTTCATTCGGTCTACTAATTATCGCACTAATGACTAATAGTCCATTGAATAAAAAGTTCTAGAGTGCGTGAGTTAGTAACGTAAGATGTTTCTTCGGAAACATGTCAAGAGCCCCTAGGTAATAAACATACTAAAACCCCGGGACACTAGGAGGAGCCCCGGAGTGGGGGGAGGGGGGAAAAGGTCCCTTTTTTTCATTTTTCGCTTAAATCTCAAAAACGGTACATGTTAGAGAA
>CAJQZM010032188.1:0-31712 GCA_907164665.1 Colias nastes | reverse complement strand
TCATTTAAAAAATGGATTTTCTATTTTGAATTATGTAGGTATTTAATCCATACTAATATTATAAATGCGAAAGTAACTCTGTCTGTCTGTGTGTTACTCAATCACGCCTAAACTACTGAACCAATTTTCATGAAATTTGGTATGCAGATATTTTGATACCCGAGAAAGGACATAAGCTACTTTTCATCCCGGGAAAATGACGCAATCCCGGAAATCCCACGGGAACTATGCGGGTTTTTCTTTGACTGCGCGGGCGAAGCCGCGGGCGGAAACCTAGTTATCTATAATATTGAATATTTTTAGAAATATGCGTGACAGTTTTAATTTGAAAAAAAAACAAAAACAAAATAAACTAGAGAAAGTATGTATCTACATATTGTTTTTTTACTTTGATTCCAGTCTATATGAATGTACCTTTCCAAAGATACCACGTCTTCGTTTATTTAGCTGTTTTTAATTTGCAATATAGATATCGATTATTTTGCAATGTTGGTTATTAAGTTTTATACATATAATGTGTATAATTGCACTTTTAGTTTGCATACCTCCGAGTTGATAATTACGTTTGGTAATTATTACTTTTAATTTATTTTATATTAACGAAATCAACTTTTTCAGACCTTCCAAAGATAAATTTAATACGCAATTATCCTTATATTCTTTTAATATAAGAAAATCTGTTTCCACGTATATGTTATATTATTCCATGAAGCTATAGATATTAATTAAAACTTTAGTATAAGTAGGTATATTACCACTCATTTATACTTACATGATAAAATAACTGTGTTCTAATACAAACTAAACCACATTAAAATCACCTCTATTTTGCACAACCACTAAATATGAAATTCATATAGATATCAAGAAATATTTTTCCTCTAGGACGAATATTAATCTACAAGAACACGTTACATCTACAGAATGCTACAGTCCAGCTTCGGCCCCTTCAGTCGATTACAGAGTACATAACGAATTCAGCTCAATTACAATATCAAATAAAATCCCATGAACTGATAACAAAATAAGATTCAATTGCGTTTCTTTAAGATCACTTGTCAACATCAGGATCATGAATTTTTATCGCCCCATAAAACTGTGATTCGCTCCCAGTGGCCAACGGCCGAAGTTATACGTTTTATTGTGAATAAACGGGTAATTTTTTCGTGATATCACTACGAACGAAATTCTTGGACGCTCCGGCTTTTTATTCATTCAATTATCGTTTTTTTTTTTGCAAATACCGAACGATGTCAAAAAATTTTCGTCATTGCGCGGACAACGTTGTTGTTAACTACCTACACTTGCCATGTATGTATCTCTTATGTAGGTATATCTATGTAAATAAAGGTTTTCGTTATATATTTTACTTTGCTTTGTTACAAAAAATATTCAAATGGAAGAAGCACAAAAACAACAATCTTCCCCTTGATATGTTAGGCGTTATTTATACGCGTTGTGTCCAAAAAGCTTAGTTGTGTCAAAAGTTGGCATTAAATCATTGGCCACTATCTGGCCACTGCAGGCTTGACCGTGATCGCGGGGGACTGTGTCCATTGGCACACGATACGTCACACGTCAATAAATAAATTGTGGTGTGACATCAATATATTTAATGTGGAGTAACGTGACGTACCTACTATGTCGTACGACGACTATCTCGACGTACTATCTCAATTGCCCAAATCAATCAGCGACTCGACGCCGTGCTGGTCTCCACCCCTATGTCATCGACATTCCACCCATACGCACTAAGCGTTACGCTTCATCCTTTCTCGTGCGTACCAGCAAGGAATGGAACAATCTTCCGGCGTCCGTGTTTCCCGATAATTATAATCTGGACTTGTTCAAAAAAAAAGTGAATAGGCACTTATTAGGTCAGCATGCTCCATCCTAGACCTCGCTTGTCGCTTTCCATCAGGCGAAGTGATGGTCAAATGCCTGCCTAATCCCGAATTAAAAAAAAAAAAGGCCCTGCAAATTAAAAGAACAATAAAATTAGATCTAATGCAGTATTCAAATATTTTTACACCGTAATGAACTATCACCATAATATGGCCGTGGATGTATCTGAAACAATGGTAAGCAATACTCCTTTTATGTATGTAGATATTTATATAAAAATGCTCTCACATCATAATAACTATTACAAAAGAAATTGCTAACATTGAATCAACTAAGAATATTTAAGTATAACTATCTTATTTACACATTTCGCCACAATAACAATGGAAACAGTCCCGAACTAAGTGATCCAGTATAAGATGATATATGAAGACACTTTCGCACATTACAATATGAATTTTTCGTGTAGGGCCGGAACAGCGAGTTGGGTCGGTTCTTTGGATGGTCAGTCTTTAGTCAAATAATCATTTAGTTCTTAAATCATAGATTTTAGGGTATTTTTAATTAGAAAAATCGTTTGGAACCTTGTCAGTGTAAAGGGAGGAATACATATTGTAGTTTCCGACTGGTAATTAAAAATTTCAAAGCTTAATTTGTTAATGAATTTTTATATATTAACAACGAAGTCGTGAAGCTATAATCTAAGATAAATTCGATAATTTTTCCATCGATATTCCACCTGCAAAATCGTAAGGGATCAAGTCACTGCTAAATCAAAATTGCGTAGCATTTCACTAGTGAAGTAATTTTTAAAATAGTTTAATTAGTTTTTTTTTTTAACAAAAATAAACAACCTTTCATATAGATTTAACATAGTTATTAGAGTCATCACCACCTACATTAAACCTATTTTACATTCCTTTTATCAAAACACACCACAATATACCTTCAATAAGGGCTGAACTAATATCACGAAACACCGAATCGCGGCATTAATGAAAATCGATTGCAATCGAGTCGTTAATCGATTCTATCCTGTACTTTATAATACGTAATTAACTATAAATTATAGCGTTGTAATCATATTAGTTGGATTACCAGTAAAAGGCTGTAACGTGGTTATTTTTATGGTGTTTTATAAGCGTTCAGACTATAGGGAGAGATATTATGTAGTAACCGTGTCTTAAATCACGTTCTTCTTTACATCTTATTCAGTATTACGCACTTTTAATGCATTGTTTTTGAGGCAAAAACTAGACCACAAATATTCCTTGTCCATGGTCAGTATGTACTACTTTATACTCAAACTTTTTCGCATACTCCTGGACAGTGGTAGATCAATAGTAAGATCGATTTATTAGGTGCTTAAAACGTTTGATTATTTTGTATACCTACTTCATTCGTTTTAGTTTGTGAAACAGCAATCATCAGCTTGCAGATAAACTTTTTTATCAATCATAACTAAAAACATAATATTGCACTAAAACATTTATACATATCCCACAGTTCCCCAAAAGCTCCAGTCCATAAACGTAAAACACAATAATAACACCTCAATAAAAATATCAATAGTACAGCGCAACGAATCAAAAACCTGTTCAAAAAAGTATATCAATCTAGCATATTTATGGCGCGGAACCAAATGAGCCGGTAGGTATAAACCGAATAAATTAGAAGGCAAGCTAAATATTTAACTGACTTGTATACGACGAGCACCTCCTAAATGTATCGCATAAATCGACCAAGTAAAAAGTCGTCAACTTTGTGCCGTTAGATTTGTGTGGACCTACCCGGGATATTTTAATAGAAAATTAAGGATTTTTGTAGTAGGCATTTTATAATGAAATAAATAACCCTTAGCTGGTATCGCCTTTTTTGGCAACACTACCGGTATCGTGGGTCAAATTTTACCCATACCAAACAATCTGTTGTAGAACGTTGATTTTTTTATTATTTGTATAAAATATGGTTAGTTATGAAATAAAAAAATATTTTTTTACAAAATTAACTTTGTTTAATTTTAGAATATAAAAAAAAAATATCATGTTTTAAACGCATTTGTAACTAACCTTATTTTTTGGCACTATTTGGTTTGTGTGAAATTTAAACATAAAAAAAAAATAGAAATGTAAGAAAAAATTTAACTAAAAGATATTTATGGCACTTCTCATATCTTTATAATAACAAAAAAATAAATTACTTCTGAGATCAGCATAAAATAAAATAAATGACAACCAAAACCAAAATGACTTCTACCATCAACCATCATCCTCATCTTCTTCGCTCTCATCTCTCGTATTTTCGTTCCTCGTATTTTCTCTTAGTCTCGTATTCTCCTCTTCGTTTTCACTGTCGTCAGAACTTACTCCAAATACACTCTCTTCTGAGCAACTAACAGGTTAGGGACTGTCTCGATCGCTGATGATTTCGTCGTCACAAAGTTGGTTAATATTTGGTGTCCTTTCATTTTCCGATTCCAAATCATCACTTAAGTCGTCCATATCAACTCCTCGATTTGCCTGTCGTTCAAAAAGCCTCCATTGTAGTACAAATAAACACTAAAACAAAAAAAGTAACTAATTACACTCAGTGAAAAAAGTTACTTATTTGGTGTCGTGGGTCGAACGTGACAGTCCCAGCGCTGCACTTCCACCCCCCGCCGCAGCTAGCGACGCACTGAGAATACGTAGAAGCGCACAGTCGTTGCATAAATATTAAAAGAATTATAACCGAAAATGTTCGCTTCTGGGTCAAATTTGACCCACGATACCTGCTAAGGGTTAACTTACAGAATGGATGTAGCTGATAGTTATTTCGGAATGAATAAACAAGGTACAAAGAAGTTTGGTCTAAAATAATTTTATTTAACTTTGATAAAAAAATTGTATATTAAGGTAATAATTACAAAAAAAAAACAACAATAAACAGTCTCTGGTAAAATACGCCAAAACTAAAATATATTCCAGAAAAAATTCTGGAAAGTAGCTAAAACAACTGGTCAATACGTTTTTATTTTTATGAATAACAAAAAAATAAACAATACGTAAACAATCGGTTTCATTATAGAAAATACTTTTGAAATTTTGCTATAATTTATATCCACACTAGCTTTCCACCCGCGGCATCGCCCGCGCAGTCAAAGAAAAACCCGCATAGTTCTCGTTGTCCTGGGATTTCCGGGATAAAACCTATCCTATGTCCCGGGGTAAAAAGTAGCCTATGTCCTTTCTCGGGTATCAAAATATCTCTATACCAAATTTCATTCAAATTGGTTCAGCAGTTAAGGCGTGATTGAGTAACAGACAGACAGACAGAGTTACTTTCGCATTTATAATATTAATATGGATTGTAGCGAGCTTTATTAAAACATTGCTTATTACAAACATTATAAAATACACATTTCATCATAGAAGTAGGAAGTCTCATCCACACAAAACCAATACCCGTTCCCATTAAACGTAATAGTTACGGGTACAAAATTTATTGTTTTTCATCTTTGAAATCTTAGCAGAGTCAAGTTGTATAAATCATGCGTTAATGCCGGCGCATTATACAAATTCAAATTTATAACCCGATAAAATTACGGAATGGCCAGGGGTGTCTCCCACCCCGGGGTGGTATCATTACAAACTAAATGCTTTAATTCATTTAACATGCGGGTTGCCAATACGAAAATTTCATCATTTTCACATCGATTTCAATGCTGTGGAATAGATTTTACTGTTAACTGTGTTGTGTAGTCTACGTTAAGTTTACAGAATTAGTTTTTCTTTTTAAATAATGTATAAAAAACAGATAAGAAAAAAACAAGCTGTAAATATAAATATGAGCAATTTTAAAGAGTCCTATCCAGGTGATGTTATTAGTCATAAACACAATTTTAGGCAAAAAATCGATAATACGCAATTTCGCTACCAAATTATAATCAAAATAAGATCCAAGAAAAGGCTGCAATGAAAGCAAAGCAGTTATTACCAGGCGTTTGATTTATATGCGCTTTTCTTTCAAATTTAATCGAATGATCAAATGGGGTGACATTAGCGAGCATTCATTGTTCCAAACCGCCAAAACAATGAGATCAATCGAAGCGTTTGTTCGAATTTTGAACGCGTTTTTTGTCTGTGCTTTGTGACAGATTAATTTTTGGCGGGAAATGCTTTTAGTTCGATGTTTTGATTGCAGTAAGATAAGGGAAAGATTTGAGTAGGTACTTAATTTTCATGATTATTTGTTTGTTTTAATGACAGTATAAATCAAAATGTTTTAATCGTAGTGGTTATTATACATTTCTTTTTATGATGGTATTTGTAAGTTGTTAAAAAATAATAAAAGAAGCATTTCTGATAAAAAACTGTCTTGTTAAAACATACTCTTAGTCTAATTTTGATAGTAACGCCAACATAATATTTTTCTATTGTTTAGACGAATAGCGGGAACAGCCATAATAATTCACATTACCTACTAATATTTTACAATTGTAAGACATATTCAAAAACACTCATAAATTAAAAATAATTAAAAACAAAAGCGAAAACTCCATAACATCAATCATAAATTGAGTCCGAAATCTGTCGCACATTAGACCAAAATAAATGTATATAAATAATAATTAACATGTCCCATGACGAACATACATCCATACTGAATAATGTCTGTAGAGAGTTGCTTTTTACGTAATAATTATTGCAATTAATGTTGAATTCAGTGCCAGGTTACCTGTTGTCAAATGGCAAACATAATACATATATTTAAATTGAAGTAAGTATACAAAATATATCATGTTGTTGGAAAAAATGCTGTTACAATCATTAGTATAATAATGAAAAAAGGTTTAATGTTTATTCAACCCCTAAAAACATTTTTGCAAACCAGTTTAGCTTACTAGATTTCCGCCCACGGCTTCGCCCGTGTTTTCAAAGAAAAACTCGCATAGTTCCCATTCCTGTGGGATTTCCGGGATAAAAAGTAGCCTATGTCTTATTCTGGGTCTTCAGCTACCAAATTTCATTGTAATTGGTTCAGTAATATTTGCGTGAAAGAGTAACAAACATCCATTCATCCTCACAAACTTTCGCATTTATTAGTATAGGTTTACTGAAAGAGAATCTTGTTTCAATTAAACTTGTATTTATTTATTACTAGCTTTCCGCCCGCGGCTTCGCCCGCTTTATCTAAAACCTAATAAGTTATATACTCAAACCTATCTCTTGAATCACTCTATCTATTAAAAAAACCGCATCAAAATCCGTTGCGTAGTTTTGAAGATTTAAGCATACAAAGGGACATAGGGACAGAGAAAGCGACTTTGTTTTATACTATGTATTGATTTAAACACAACCACATAATTTTTCCATTTAAAACGTAGATACCTAATGCAAAAATTAAATTTTGTAAGACGTTAAATCAAATTAACGTTTTAAGTTTATAAAAATACTATTTGACCTCCATTCTTTTTCGGTTTATCAAAAAATACAACATCACAAAACGTATAGAATTTTATTTCGCATATAATATAACCAATTACTACGTCTTTTCTCCCGAGTGGCAGATATAAATCAACAAACAATATGACAAGCTGTGACTTACACCCATAAATCTATCACATCAAAACGTGCTTCGCTTTACAGTAGGTACAGCATTGTGACGAATGCACTTTTTTATTTCGCATGACTTGAAACGCTTCGTGTAAATCAAGATTAGTTACAATTTGTACGGCGATTTTGTGATAAAATATGTTTCTACTTTGAAAATGGTGGTTGTACTCAATACGTATAAGTATATTATGTATCTAATTGTAATATTATTTTTGTTTAAGAATATTGTTAGTGTTGGATAAAGATTTTTTTTTATAGAAATCTGATAATCTTTAAAACTCGGTATGACGATTTTTCTTTAACCTGTAAATTATTGAGTTAGAAACAGTAAATTCCAATTAAAGTGAAGTTTTAAGTAATTACATATTGTGTGTAAACAATAAATAGTTAAGAAACTTCTATGCTATACTACCTATTATTTTCCGTTTGAGTAAAATTCTAATTTAAGAAGTTGATTTTTTTATCGTCGTGCAAATTTAGACTGAGCCTATAAATTAAAAATACTTCGCAAGTACGTTGACTTGTCGACGACCATTTAGTGGTTTCTATCAATCATTTTGATTATACATTAATGGTAAAAATACAAGGAAACACTATTAACAATGGCAAATAAATCACCTAAACGATGTACTTAAAAATTCATACACTTTCTGGCCTTGAAGTGGCAGTATTAAACGCACTAATTGTACCTATAATATTAACGATATTGTAAAGACCACTTCTCCTACTCCAAAAAAGTATGCTAAAATTCTATTTATTATCTATCTGCCAAAAATATAACTTGTAGTATCTACCTAATAATGTAAGTGTACATGCTTGTATTAATGAAAAGACGTTTTATGAATGATCTGTTTTTCTACCTGGCATTAAGTATTTTTCTGCCTTCAAAGCATAAGAGTCAAAATAGTGATTAATTTAATAAATGTATTTTTTATAAGCGTTTGAAATCTCCATAAAAAAATTATTTGACCCTTGGTTTTCCGTCGACTCGTACTAGATGGCGCTAGGTGTTTATAAAACAAAGTTTAGATGTTTTTCCTTTTGACAAATGTTTACTAAGGTAAATATTTGGGTTTTTAATATTTTTATATTGCAGTTACAAAAATTAAATTCAGTTTTACAATTGTTATCATATTTTTTTTGGGTTTGCTGTATAATAATGTTATATGTTAGCCAAATTCGTTATTTTGAACATAATACAATTTTTTTTTTGTTAATTATTGAATCTAAGAAGTAATAAGATGTGGAGCCGGTTTGCCGCTTGCTGATAATGTTCCTGATATTATATTTTGATTCGTACATTATTAATTGTCATTAGAACTGAACATATCAGGTAGCTGTGGAACCAGCCCGTTAACTTTATTAAAAGTTTTACTTGTAAATTTAAACTTTTCGACTTAGTCTGACTTACTTTTTCTTAACCAATAAGATTTCATGTTCATCCATTATATTTCAACGATTCCGAACATCAACACAGACATACACGCGATAAAAGAAAATATTGACTGATCCGAAATGAAATCGAGTTTTTTTATCAGCTGACATATTTACATATGCTTCATTTACATTTAACACGTCTAAAACAAGACGAAATTTCACAGTCCAATTATGGAGTCGCGCATGCGCACGGATTGTGCACGCAAGGTGACAGACATATGCCGGCGGCGACTTGACACGACCCGGGGACGATGCGGGGACGACACGATATAGTGTCGTGTGTCAAGTTCTTTATCGAGGTTAAACAAAAACGTTTACTGTTATTTCCCAGTGCACATCTTGCTTCGAATGCCTAGGTTATGTTAGATATAATATCATGCTAGACAATAGTTTAATAATAGTTTGACAAATTTCGCAAGATGTTCAACTTTTTCGTATCGGAACATGCCGATTTAATTTATAATTCAAATTTATTAATTTAAAATTTTTGCACTCTAACCTTGTCGCTAAGTGACCTTTGAGACTATTAATTAAATTAATTTTCTAATTTAGGTTAATTTATTCAACACACCATTCCAGTAGCCCAAAATAGTATGACATTATCTTATTTGATCGTATTTCCTTGCATCCAATATTCTAATTAGTATTTGACTTAAGAAAATATTTATTTTTAGATAAAATATACGGAAAAACGGTAAATAATATATTTATTTCAAAATATTTGATATACCTATATTTAAAAGTTACGAGTTTTTATCTGCGACATCGTGACCAAAATATCGTAAGTTATAAATAATCGTATCCAATAATATGCAGCGCTAATCCCGCGTGAAGGAAACAATAAATCACATCATTAAGTGGAAAAAACGCGGGTACACGCGGCTTAGGTCGGATACGACATACGACGCGTAATTGGCTCTTTGAAATTTTAATAATATATTGAAATAACGTGATGTGTGAAGGGCAATTAAGGGTCTAGGTTGCGTCTTAGGGTGCCTGATGTGCTAACCTTATATTATTGTTACTCTTATAGTAATATGTTATCAGTACTTATGTTTATGAATATAGATTACATTATTTTTTTCAGTCTTCATCTCTTGATTAACAAACTACTATATAATATTATATAACACACAACATGTACATGCAACGAAATAACAGATTATTTATAAGATAATATTTTGGTAGGGTGTAAAGTACTACTTTTTAATGTATGAAACTTTTTGACTCTGACTTCGGCCCGTTTTCATACATATACCAAAAGCATCAAGTAGACATAGTTCCATGTAACACCTGATATTACAATTTTCACATACATATTTCTGTAGGGATATTCTCTGTAGGGGTGTAATAAAGCATGTATATTATTGTATATTCAGTAATCCAATTTCAACGATTATCCAAAAATTTTCCAGTATTATCTAAGACTTTCACAGCATATTATTCATAAACTTACAAACCATGCAGCATAACATTTTTTCAAATAATAGCATATTTTGAAACGTCATAGAGAAGTTTTTGGGTTATTGTTAAAAATCTAGAAGCCATTCATAAAACTGCAAGTATAGATACATATTTTTTTCCCGCCAAATACCTACGTGCTAAACCTGAAACATAGAGCAAAAAAATCATTCACAACCACTTTTACCACACTTTAATGTTCTCGAAACGCAAATAAAAAATGAATATAATAAAGAATAACAGACGCGGGTTCGAGTCCCGGATGCAATGTGTCTTGTTGATTTGTGACAAACACAGATGGATGGGCCTTGATTCCTTTGCGTATGCGTGTTAACTCTAAACTTTAGTGCGGTTATAATATTAATAATACATAAATATATTTATGCTACTTATATTAAAAACGTGAAAGTTATAAAAATGTATGGATGTTTGTATGTTACTCTTTCTTACAAAAAGCGCTAGTCAAATCTGTATAATCGTAAGTACAGAGATAGATTATAGAGCCGGTTTGATATCTTGCTGATAATGCCCCTAATAGTCTATTTCAACTATATTATGATGTTAATTTTCATACATTTTAACTGACAGATAAACTTAACAGAACGTATCCAAATTGTAAAACCGACCGCAAGGCTTCGTTTCTTTAATTCACTCAACTTTTTATTTGATAAACCAACGTTTACCAATAGGTACCTATAGGACCTCTGAATCACATACCCACAGTCAAACATGTTAAAAACCAACTAACTACCTTTATTAATGTCGCAATCAAATAACCTTAATTCTTCTAAAGTTGACACAACACGCGGCATCTTCTTAAACAGTATCTTACTCAACGTAAACACACAGTTGAAAGCGCAGTCAAACATTTGTTTCGATGGTAAATAAGACACAGGAGCCGCTCTAACACCTTAAGTAGATAGGTGATATGGTTTCATAGCGGCGTTCTTTGTTAAATGGTGTATTTGTATAAACACCGTGAAGTAATGTTTTGGCATTTTTTTGTTAGAGGCAAGTAATGCGTAGATTGCTTTGGGTATATGATAGTGTTACAGCTATTTCTAGTTTCGTTAATACATATTATACTCTCGTAAGTTTCAAATTTCTCAGTAAAACTTTCTCATAGTTTATTACTATATATACTTTTTGATGAATCCAGTCTAATAATTTGTAAATTATTACCTAGATTATTTCTTAAAATCATTTTTTTATTACATAAGTAATTATAAAAATATTTGTACATCGTGTCAAATTTTCAATAGTTCAAATTATGTACCTAACCGTCGCCTAATTTTCAACCATTTGATACGAAGTTCTTAAATAACATTTGAATTGACACGAAAAGAAGGTCAATAATTGACCCTATTATCTATGGCCCCGTGCACATTAAACTAGGTTAATACGTATCTTCATCACTCCACAATATTCTTATTTATCCAGCATTTTATTCCTTAAATTCGCAACTGTCCCAACAAATCCTGAAGACACTTAAAGAAACACGAAAAACAATAAATTAAATGAATCGGATGAACATTCTTCTTTCGGAAGTCACTGTAGTAGATTTACAGAGAGCCATTATATTACTGTATATACAATATACATACTAGGCGTAGAATTTATAGCTCTCAAGTACAATGGAAACAAAAAACTGCGCGTCACTGAGGGGAGACCTTTGAGGAAATTTTCTTTGGCCCTCAACTCAACCCTTTAATTCGAATCGAACTAATTCTATAAAATAATGAATTTTGACTTACACCCTCTGTCATTTGCTCTTGAGATTCGCGTAATTAACGTTCTTTTGGTTTTTATTGTTACTCAACAGTAATTCTGGAGAAGCGTTGCAATGCAGTAGCGTAAGTAAACTGTGCAGTAATTTTATAGTGGCTCAAAAAAAATTATCAATGAAAAATTTTGAAGTTGGTAAGCATACATTAGTATATAATTATAACGCTTATTCAGCTTTACCTTTTTCTATGTTTGTATATAACCTACTCCTTTAGAGTTAATTTTGAACCCTTTAAGTTTAAACGGACAGATTTAATTCAACTTTGTCTTTGACTTTGTCAACTTAGCATATCGAAATCATAATTTTTCAGTTTTTTTAAACTATTTTTATTATTTATTATTGCGAAATTTACTAGCCTAATATTTTTTGCAATAACCAATAAAACTAAGCTATTTGCAATAACCAATTTCAAATTATCCACTAAAACTCAGTACCTCTAATGAAGTCTGCTAAAGAGCCATTCCTACCATCACCTTACAGAATCTATTCAGCCACCGTCAAGTGGCACTTCATAATTATTCAAGAAACTCCACTTGATTAGAGCTAAATAATAAATTCAATTCGCCTCTCAAATATTTTCCCTAACGTTTCTATATTTGGCTGGGATGCGAATAATGGTGTTATTTAGTCTTGCAATATGCTAAGATAGTAGGCTGGAGGCATTAACAAGTCAGGAGATGCTTGGGCGGGTAAGAGGAAAAGATATGGAGCGGCTTCATTGTATTTTTTTCCTGATGACCAAATCGTGTTTGCATCGAATGAGGTCATGCGAGGTAATAAGGTAATTGTTTAATAAATAATATGTAAATAGTTGTTAATGAATGAATAAAAAGAATACTATCCACTACTTTAAAACTACATTAATATAATTTTATACCCAGATCACTTTTAATGATAACTCAAGCTTAATACATAGCATATAATTATGGTTATATTATTAGTTTATTTTATCACATAAGCTTACAGTTAAAATAAATAAAACTAAGTACATTGTTTCGATTATTTCACCTTTTTATTTATAAATGTATAATTTACTTCTTGTGCTGTCAAACGAATGCATAAAAAATACACTATAGACATGTTTTTAATTGACCTCATAAAAATATAGCACCAACAGCGACTCCACGGTTCCCAAGAACAAATTTTTACGACATCACTGAGGCGAACACCGCGCTACCCTATTGCAATTTTCGAGCTTCTGGCGCAACTGTTAAAAACACAATGAATAATTATTGGCCTCTGTTTCTCGTTCTATCTATCTACTGCTTTTTCAAAACGACATCATTATGGTGTTATCATTTTACGAATCACTTTAGGAACTTTTCATTTTGCGATTGCGGTGGGACTTTTGGATTTTTTTTGTGGTTTTTTATCTCGTAGGTAGGTTAATCATTAAAAAAAATCCATATTCAATAAAAAAGTAATTCTATAGAACTGAAAATAGACGCTTGATTAGGTTCTTACATTTTTTTATAATTCGACATAAATTAATTTAAGAAAGTATCTACCTATTTATTTATTAAGAACGTCTACTTATAAATTATAGTAACATAGTACTAAATTTTCAATTACAATTTCAAATCACCCATCAAGCAACAGTCAAACCCTCAAAAAGGGCATACCGCGAAACGACCAATAAATCAACGCGCGTAGAAATTCTATACAAAACATTCGCAAAAAGAATTACAAGCAATATCATGCAGTAGTGATAGTTAAAAGACGGTAATGACGGGGTATTTTGGTTCTTATTACGTAGGGATAAGAGTGTTTTTAGTGTAATAGTATCGTGTAGTGATTTAGTCCCTATCGGCCGTCAAGCTGATTAATGTTGCTAGTAAATCAGCGGATTACGACAATGCGAGAAATGACGAGTCGCGACTGGATCGTTTTGCGATACTTTCTAGTGTGTGAGTTGTGAGCTGAAGCGGATATTGGAGTTGTGATACTAGTTTCTTACTGCGAACAAAAAATATACGATTATTCTCAAAAAATCACATAACACATTGTTTCAATTATAATTAAGACTGAATTATATCATTTTCTTAAATATTCCTTTTCTACGGCTTTATATATATTACGTCCTTTTAAGTTTTAACTTTTAACTAAATAGAATTAATACGCAAAGCTTAGATGAATACCAAAACAAAATTCACAGATACAGTAAAAAACAATTGGCTTAAATTGAATACACGCAAGTAACGTATAAAAATTAAAAAAATATATAATATACAAAACCCTTAACTCTACATATTAAAAAAATACAATTAAACCTCAAAACATTAATCTCAAATCGCTACATCTCTTCACTCACACCACCCTACTTGTATCGAATTATTGAGTAAACACACATCGTAATGCAAGACCGTTCCAACTGCAGACCCTAAGATATATTACAGGCATCAAATACAAAGTGTCGATTTGTAACAATATTAAAAATTACTTCCTAAGCTTGTTAGTCAAGCCGAAATAGGCGTTTTCGCAATTTATTATTTTACACCGAACACCTGGTTTTGTGTTCGATAATACAATTGGAGAATAAACATTATTTTTATTATTGGGAAAACAGAATCTAGAAATAATTTAGCAGATATGTATTTTCAATCATATTTCACTTTCAAATTAATCAATGTTTTGTATATAATATAGCAAATAGACAAATCATATACACATAAATATCTTAATTCTTAATATATTGTTTAGTGTTTTTTTAAATGTGATCCTCCTTAAGATTTTGTATTATTACAATGCATTAAAATTTTCGATTTGTATCTAATAAAAATAGCCGTTAAATAGATTCGAACCAACTACAAAACAATCACCAACTTAAAGTCAATGGATCAAAACTGAAACTATATTTATATCAAAACACGTATTACGCACTTATTACGCATACATGACGTAACCCGTCCATAATCAGTTAAAAACGAAACTTGTAAATCATAATACACATAAAAACGTCGTAAACTCGCGCAAGTATACTAAAAGTAAACTAAAAGAGCAGCGTGACAGACTGACAAATTGATTTATGTAGTAACAGGGTAGGTATGAGTTTGGCCGAGTGTTGTCACGCGACACGTTCAAGGTATGTTTTATTGCGTGACGATAACTTATGGTACACCCTATAGCTATACTGTCTAGACTCGGTTGATGCTACTTTATGGTGTAAGGTTCGATCTCTGGGAGGGACATACTAGTTTAATCGTAGAGTCATCAATTGGTTTCACTGTGACAAAAACAAACAGATAAAAAATGTTAAAATTACTCAGAATAAGTGCAATAATTAAAGCTGGCTGGATCGACGAAAAATATGTTAAATCATAGATAAAAAAAACGATGTATTTGAAATAAACTTTTTGTTGATCAATGTCGATACTCCCTCGCTAACTATGTGGAATGCATCTTCAATAATACTAGATATTTACATTTGACAAATAGTGTTCAGTAACAACATATTTATGTTAGTACTTTAATCACTACATATAGTATATAACAAAGTCGCTTTTTGTCCCTATATGTCCCTTTGTATGTTTGAATCTTTAAAACTACGCAACGTAGTTTGAGTTCGGTTTTTTTTTAATAGAGAGAGTGATTCAAGGGGAAGGTTTAAGTATATAATTTATTAGGTTTTAGACAAAACGGGCGAAGCCGCGAGCGGAAAGCTAGTTATGATATAAATGATTCAAAATTTCGGCCAGCAGCTGATCTCCAAGAAGACTAGCTAACTTTCATGAGACGGATGACCAACAAATGATTCACCTACTATTAAAGATACCAAAGCACTCTTATTTATACCATATACCCCATAAAACTATATCTCTACGTATATATACCTGACACCAAATATCTCCTGAACAATTGACACCTTAAGTTTTATATCCACTATTAAATCAGATTTAGAGCGTCGGCTCCAATCGAGTGACAGCTGTTTTATGGCCATGTCCCATGTGATACTACCAATAGTATCTGTCCCTTAATCGTAAATTAGATAAATAATGTTCTCTTAGGCATTTTTTATTTGATACGGTACGGTTATGTTTTGAAAGTTTGGGAATAATTGAATAAATTTTAATGGTATTAAGTATTAAGGTGCTTTTTGATGCTAGTTTGGAAATTCATCTGCAGACATGATCTGATTATTAGACGTGTCGTGAAAAATGTCCACAATAAAATTTAACCCTCTTGATGCATTATTAAGGATAGCTGTGCCGCGCGGTTTCACCCGCATTGCTCCGCTCCTGTTGGTCTTAGGGTGATGATATATAACCTATAACTTTCCCCGATAAATGGGCTATCTAACACCGAAAGAATTTTTCAAATCGGACCAGTAGCTCCTGAGATTAGCGCGTTCAAACAAACAAACAAACTCTTCAGCTTTATAATATTAGTATAGATGATCATTACTGAAGCCTGAAGGTGCTTTAAAGATTACTCTGATATATTTTACTATTGTCAACAAGCAATCTTAATATAATATGTACTTGTAGCTTTCATTAAGATGATATATTTAATTTAGATCTAAAAAATAAACTTATTTGGAGCATCTAGAGTCTATAAAAGGGCTTTTGAATCTTCATATTCGTTGTTACTTACATTCAAATTAACTATTATATGTTGTATACCACAACCCTACGACCTACGTATCTGACTATCTCGTAGACTGTAGATACTCATGTATTATAGATGTATGTATTATGTCCCTTCCTATTCTAATATTTTACTTAATCTCTTATTTATTACATCTTCATATTATGAAATTGAATAAACAACTGATTTAAATCGCAATTTGTTTATTACTTTATTTGATAGCTTGAACCTCCAAAAGTTCAATATTAACATTATAATGTCAAAATTTATGTTCTGAAATTCGGACGTTTGTTACTCAAACACTGAAACTGCTGAACCGATTTGGTTCAAAGATAGTTTGCAACCCTGATTCACATACAGGCCTTTATATGACAGCACAGACGAAGCCAGAGTAAACTAGTTCACAATAACACGTGTCCGTAAACGAATAAACTGTTACGTATTAATAGTGAAATCCCGTTACAAAATCCTGCTAACAAAGCCCTATCAGCGCATAGTAACATTCGTCCATTAAAAACTTTTGTTTGCTCGGATTAAGCGCCGCTGACACCGACATGCTTAAATCACTCAAACGAGACATTATCAAAAACAATGTACCAAGAAAAACCCATATCAACACACTTCGTAAATCCAAAAATTATCTCCTCACACTCGCGAGATACGGCTTGACATATTTACGGCTGCGGTTTAGGACATAAAACTAATCCCTCCAGAGGGGAGGGGGATGGAGACCTTTATTCCTACATTCGTCACATAGTAGCCGTAAATTATCATACTCTGCTATGATATGACGGGGGCCGCCCATTAAAACGCGTTTGATTTAGATGGGGCTATAAAATTGATTTATGCCTTCACGCCAACAAAACCCGTGCCACTGAAGCAACTATTATATTAACATTTTCGTGGATAACCTTTTCGGGAGTGCAAGGTCTTAAAATTATTGGGCGCCGATCGAAAAGCGACTGACGCGAAACGGGAGACGGATCAAATTGCAACGCTGCCGGTGAAACAGATTAAGTCTTTTATAATTGAAAAAAGTTATTCACAAAGTTGCATGTGTGTGAAATTTATTGAAATATGAACTTTGACCTTAAATTTATAGAATCCATTTTTGGGATCGGGCCCTAGTAATTTTCGACTTGTTTATGATCTAGCATTGAATGGCGTTTTGTTTTGCTGATAAGAATTTAGATGATAGCCTTTCATGAATAATAATTTGTCTGATCGGAGAATATACTAGAATATTATATCAGAATTTTATAGTCGTATTTTAGTTTTTACTATTCCATGCACTTAGTTGTATCCACAAAATTATGTTTATTTTCATGGACATATATTTCGTGGCCATTTATTAAATACATCACGACATAAAAGATAACATAATAGAAAAAAATAAAACCTCATCAAAGACAAACAGAATGTGTGACGAAAACTTTATCCACTCACGGATATACCTTACAAATCCAGAACTCAGTCCGAATCACTAGCAAACTGCAAAGGACAATCAAAAACCAACTTTATGTAATATTGTTTAAGTTCATATTCCCTTGTTGCAGCGTTTGGTGGGGCAGACGGGTCGCCTGATGGTAACAACGGACTCCTATCAACATAATATGCTATTCAGTGATAGATGTTCCTTTGTAATGCAGGAAAATGTTTTAGAAACTAAAGAAACTGTTAGTGAAGAATTTGGTAAGTACATAAATAAATACTCATTAAAATCTTGTTAATAGGAATTGGTGTCCTTGACACTGTACTTAATGATCGTATAAAAAGAATGAGTTAGATTCATGTAGAGATTAATAGAGTTTTTTTTTTCAATAAACCACTACAATTGTACACTGTCAGAACTAGACAAAATTTAATAAGGAAAGCACCAGCTTTCAAAAAAAAAATAATCATCAAAATCTGTTCACCGAGTCGAAAGTTATCCATAACCCGATAATACAGTCGAATTAAGAACCTTTGAATGAGTTGGTTGAAAATATGCCTCTACTCTCAATTTAACACATATATTTAAAAAATTGAAGTGAATATACTCATGAAGAAAAATCGATTATTGAAAAATAAGTGAAAATCCAATATATCACTACTTAGTCACGCGACTTCGTTCAAACAAGAACGATTTTCAAGGCTATATTATAATGGCAATTCATCAATATCTTCAAAAAGAATATAAATCATCGGAAATTAATTAAGAAACAATAACACAAAGGAGACGATTTTTTTTGTTTGGAGAATAGGCCCACCTCAATTTCTTAGCGTATATTAATGAAATGTGTGTTAATTTGTTCCTTGAAGTCCCCAGATTACAGTGGTGACGTTACTTTTACATGTTTTAACCGGAATCTTTAGAAACACGATGTGTAAACATTTACCTCATTCCTACATAAAAACTAACTGATAATGAGCGATTTGTCTTGTGTGACCCATCCGAATCATTGGGTACAATATATTTAAATAAATGAATAAATAAATATTAGAAAACATCACATACATTGTCACGATTCCAAGCTCGGAAATCGGAAACAGCGAAGTTACCACAAACACAGAGACCCGATTTGGTTATAAATAGTATAGAAAATAAGTGATATAAGTGTGTGTACCTCAAGTTTCTGGACCTTATGCGATTTTAGCGAATGGGAAAACTGATTAAATAAGAAATTATTAGTTAAGTAGGTAGGTAGGTACGTGATTTATGACTAGGATTAGGTACATAATATTAGGATAGGTAGCCATGCTATTATTCATGTTCTATTGTAATATTAAACGCTCTTAAGTTGTAGCAATTACATTTTAAAATAGAAAATAAAAACATTGTTTATGTTAAAAACATTACAACTACGACAGGGACAGGAAGAATCTGACGTCTATCAAGTATCAAAGCAGCCAATAGATGTAACGTTTCGTTACACGGATTTTTTTAGATTAGTAGAAACAAATTGTTTTATTTGATTAATTACAGGATTTAAAATCGCTATCAATCACATTCTTCCATATAAATAGGAATAAAAACAGTTTCTAAAGTGATTTGTTTAAGGCAGTTGTTTTCGCTTTTTGGTTTTATTTTCATTCTATCGATAAAAACGTTTCGTTCCAGTTTTTTTTTAATGTTGGCCATTGTTCTTGGTTTCTAGACAGCACGATAGCAGGGGAGGCAGGGATGATATCAAAATAAAGCTTTTTAATTCGATTTCATGATTCCGGTTTCGTTTGTAAAACAACGAAGCTTCAAAATTCATAATATAATTTTATATTTTTACACGTTTTTTTTTTATTACTATACGTTACCGAATCTTGGTGGGCCCACAAAAAATAGTCTCCTTTAAGGAAGTTTGATGGTTGAAACACGGCCTTCTTATCTGCTTAAAAATAGAATATAATGAAGTTTTTTAAAGGATTTTTTTTAATGAGTTACCAGTGAAAAACTACCTGCACAAAAATAATCCTAGGAAAAATAGAAGACAATCGCAATCAAAGTCATATTTTTCCCCTACAAATAAGATGAATATTTGTGTTGAATTAATAATTTGAAACCGGTCTAATTAATTAATATATTTGATTAAAAGTAAAAATAAGAACTAGTCACGTGAAAAGTTTCGATGTTCACATATTCTTAGATATTTTAAATATTGAGCTGTATTAAATTTGCATTAAAACTGATTTTATATAGCACCAGTCTTATTATTGCATCTTATCATATTATATATCGATATTTTTTGTTTCTTTACAAATTCCTTATTGCTTATTTTATAAAATGAAATGGAAAAAAAAAGTTCAGCCTTTTAAAACCCATGGATAAGTATATTAGGATACAAAAGTAGGATTTATAGTTGAAAATAAAATGAATTTAACATAAAAATATTTTTATTCGTTAATACTTAATTCTTCTTTCAATTTTCCATCTCCTTTATCCCAATTCCCAAATTATTTGACATCAGCTCAGACCTTCACCAAAACCTAGACCTAAGTATCACCACCAATCCAGTAACGTTGTTTCTAAATACCATAGTATAAAGAAAACTAGAAGAACAATAGCAATTTTTAGCAGATAAACGACCTCATTCGCATAACATAATACAGAAAATATACGGCGTACATAAATTACATTAATTACTGACGTTACCATGATTAATGGCCACTACCCGCTGTAGATTTAACAAAATCACGATATTAAATAACACGTCGGTCAAGCGAAATTCGGCGGATTGATAAAACTGCTTTTTACAGCCATAATTTTACGCTGATACTTGGTTTATTTTTGATGATTAATTTATTCAAGTTGTGTAACAAATCAAATTTGATTATTTAATCGTATTGTACCCATATGTTCATTAAATAATGATGTTTTTTGAATGCCCTATAACCAAAAATATCAAATTCAATGATGTTTTCTTTACAGGCATGGCAGCTAATAGGACGGAGCCTAGTCAACTGCGCATGATATGCGCTTAAACAGTTGGTAGTAAAGCGAACACTATCCTCGCTCCCTATACCTTCACTCTCAAAGTCCGATGGCAAAAATGACAAGACCGGGGAGGGATTAGGAGGAAGTCTGACAGCGACACGTGCTCCGGACTCCTAGACGCGGGAGTGTTCCAACATCATCACCTTAAAAGTGCTATACACCTTTAAAACTCCATTAATATAGCTTCTTCTAACGCAATATTCAAGCCAATGACTATGGCATACTAATGGCAAAATGTTATACTAACAAAATGATATTTAACTACCAGAATTATCTATAACAAATAAAATAATTTAATAAGTAACAAAATTATGAAATAATTCCTTTATTTTGAAAAATGATCTCCTAAGTGTCTACTTATTTTCAAATAGTGTAGTCTCCATAAGACCATAAACATTCTACCTATTAATTCATTAAAAAAATAATGACAATGCTAAGCATATAACAGGATCATTCACAAATATTATACAAAACAGTAATTAAAACCATTACCTGCACCCGCATTTTATTTAGCAATCAATCGCCCTGTCCACATTTGACGTAGCGACAAAAATTGATGCCGGCGCGAGTGTCAGAGAGTCGTAGATCAGTTGCCGTGACACCGTGTCCTGTGTCGCGTATAAATAATACTCGCTTGTCGATTGCCGGACGATATGCGACGAGAGATAAATAATTGCGGTTGTATAGAATATGATCGGTCGGTAATGGGGGTGATAGCTGTTAGAAACATTCTTATAAATTACTAGATGTCCTGGAAATTTTCTGCTTTACTCTTATCATTTAGTATGAAGAATCGATGTTGGCCGATTCTCAGATCTACAGTTCTAAAATTTCATGAGAATCGGTCCAGCAGTTTAGGAGGAGTTAATATTTAAAACGAGAGGATAACAAGAGAAGATATAGTATAAATCTACGAGCTCTCCGACTGCTCTTTTAAATTTATAATATTAATTAACTAAGTAAACGGTTTCAACAAAAGGATTGATCTCAATTGCTTTAGTAGTTACGCACAAATACGAAAAAAAACATGCTAATAAGCCTAAAGTAGTATTGTAGTCGGAAAATGACTGCACCATCTGTATCGGTAATATCATCTTTTTTTTGCCCCATGCCCTTAAAACATCCCAAGTTATATTATTACCACTGGTAGAAACTTTTTAAACAAGCCACAATTGTAACTTCTGCATAAGCCCGTCCACGGCTATAACATAAATCATTGGATTGTTTCATTTCATTTTATTATGCCGTGTGCCAGTCACGCCGACTTTTGTTTAAAACTCTAAATAAAAACATTTTATTACAAGTTTCAACTCCCCGTTTCAATTTCTTTGATTTACTTCGTGCGTTAACAGCGATAAAGAGATCAAACGATCGAACTGAAATTATTTTACAATTATTTTAAAGTATGACTCTTTAAACCGACTATACCTGAAGGAGAGTATTGTTTTAGAATTAACTTTTTTGTTGACTACTCTACGAGCCACTATTTATCTACGTGGTTTTAATTATTCTTCCTTTTCTTTTACTTCTATAAAAATGGTGATATATGGAACATAATCTTTAATTAGATAATGATAGTAAAATGTTAAAGTACGAATATTTTATCTGATGTTAAATTTATGAGAATACCCCACATCCTACAGCATTCAAGGCGCTGACAACTTCACGCATTCTCCAAAAACATCACCAAAAAGCATCAAGCAAAACTAAATAAAACTCCGCACACCCTAATGTACAATATTTGGCCTATTACTGCTCCCTACTCCATTGATTTATAGGTTATGAATCAACCCCCCCGCCATTACCCGTGATGTATCGCACTGATAATGAATCCAGCTGTATTTTTGGCAACGTGTGATGGAATATGAAGTTTGGAGTTATGGCCGTTAATGTCTATGTACCATGTTGTTAGGTCCCTTTTTTCGTTCTCTTGATTTTCGTTCTCAGTCTTAACATTAAAATAAGAACTGTATCGCAAGAACTTTATCGTATATTCTTAACTAGCTGCGCTTCGTGGTTTCACCCGCGTGGTTCCGCTCCTGTTGGTCTTAGCGTAATGATATATAGCCTATAGCCTTCCTCGATAAATGGGCTATCTAACACTGAAAAAATTTTTCAAATCGGACCAGTAGTTCCTGAGATTAGCGCGTTCAAACAAACCAACAAACTCAAAAGCTTTATAATATTAAAGTATAGCTGATTTAAGACATTATTTCGACAAAGAAGTGATATTAAAAATCAGTCCTAGTGTATCCTTGTCGATTCAAAAACGCCGCCACATTATCGAATCTCGTTTACAATCTATTTCATAGCATTCTCAACTAATTACGTTCACAATACAATTCATTCCTATCGCTGTAGATTGAAAATAAACGTCGCATTGACATTTCTTTCAATATGGCTGACTGACAGCCGTCGCGCGCGCCTGATACCGCCAACTGACATCTGACGAAGGACCGACGCTTCAGAGCGATGATCTTTTTATTGCGTGATGAAAATTTTGATTTCACACTTTAAATAACTCAGTCTGTAGCTGAAATTATGGTGATGAAAGCTTTCTCTATAAAAAAGTTAAATGTTTTTTATAAAATTGTTTAGAATGGAATGCATGGAAATTGGAATAATATTTTACGTCTTCACTGTTCATTGATTTAGTTCTATAGGTATATAAAAAAAATAGTAAAATAATATTTCAAGTAATTGACAAATCCTAGAGTATTTAATTAAATTATAGAAAAAAATATGTCAGTAGCGATATTTCTATCTTTTAGTCCACAATTCACTCCACACTTTTCAAATTAAAGCATAACATTCGCACTCAGTAAAAACTTGTGTCTCACATCGAGGTGAAAACCGAACCATCAATAAACGTCACGCAACAAAATACGACCAATTTACTTGACGATTTCACAAAAATCTACAAATCCATACACCCACCGGACAACGTCGCACAATAAATCAATTTATAGAAAACTACACAGCACAATGCGTGCTTCAGCCGTGCGGATTTGCATTAGCGATTACATTAATCATTTCTCTACAATTGAAGTAATAAAAGCCATAAAACTCTGTATAGACACCCATTAATTGTCATTGACGTGACGGCGAGATTGACAAATGTCAGACGCGCGCCATTTTTGAAAGATACTTTTTTGTTTGTGACTTGCGCTTTCTATTCAGTTTGTCTGTTTTTTTTATTTGAATGACTCGAGGTTTTCACAGCTTAATGATTCGTTAGAATCTATTGTTAATTGTTGTTATAATAATGCGGTTATTTTGTTGTGTCTGTATGAAGTGTAATAATTAATATTTTACGAGCACAATTTTGAAAACATTTCGATTTGTATGATTGATTGTGATTACGATACATAGAATAGATAATTTAATTGCTGTTATCCGATAGAGTCTATCTACCTAGCCGCATTGGACATTTTAATATTTGTCTAGCTGCGCCCCGCGATTTCACCCGCGCGCGTGAATGAGTTTTTACTTTTAATCCTAATGTTCTAAAAACAGTTTATGCTGTTCCTTAAAACAACAGCTATCTTTCAGTGAAAGTCCCGTCAAAATTGGGCCAGCCGTTCCTGAGATTAGACAGACATACAAAAATTGTAAAAATTACTATTTTGGTATTGATCCATATGCATTTAGTAAAAATCAGTTATTTCTATATTAAAAACATATATAATCCATCCATTATTTGTACCTACAGTTTTCAATCATGGCACAAAACTCAGAACCCAAATATTAAATACATATGAATTATTTTAATTATTATTATTTAATGTCTGTAGGACGAATAAACTGCCCGTGACCACAAATAAAATAAGGATTAGGTCCTATTAAAATCCCCTGGTAAGTTTTTAATAAATACAATACATATTATGTGTCCAGTGTCCACCCTTTTTAACCTATTAGTATTTCCTACTTATATATTGTAAAAGTGATTTTTTTACAGTAGGTATCAGCAGAAGAGAAAAGTAAGTCAAGATCATAGTGCTCAAGCAGATTACTCAAAATAATAAAAAGAACAAAAAAAAACACATGAAGAAGAATTCGTATAGTCCAAACTAATTTTATGAATTTTATTTTCATCTCACAAAAACGTGCAAAACTTACATAAAAATTATGCTAATATTACATACTTACTATAAAAAAAAATATCAATCATCACCAAAACAAAAACCGCGACGCAATCACAATATAATTTCATATACAATTTCATTACGGTCACGTCACGTCACGTCGCGTCACTTCGCGTCAGCTGTCACGCGTCACTCAGCGTCACTCACCTGCCAGGCCAGCGAGTGACACATTGTTAATTAGACTGTAACAAATGTGCGCGTGTGTGCGTGGCCTTGCGTACTCACACTAGTAAGGTTTTATATGAATTTCACGTAATGGTGAATCTAACTTGAACGTATAGATTTATTAATTTCTAGATGTGTTAATCTATACTGATTGTATAAAATAGATAGAATGTTTTGTTTATTTGTATGGAGTAAGCTCCGGAACTAATGAGTTATGTGATCTTGAAAATGATTTCATCAGTCCAAAACTACGATATTTCTGATTGAAATAGGCTATATTTTTTTCCTTTTTTTATCCCGCGTCAATCCAAGCGATATATTTCTATACTTTTTTTCAGATTGCCTGTTTTATTACAACAATAATATTATATGAGTTTTGTATGTATATCATTCCTTAGATTAACTAGTTGTATTTTTATTTTTATTTCAGTAAAACGATCAACACTTTACACACGGACTGGATGGATTTCTATGGAAACGCGTACAACACTAGAAAGCTAAAAATCTATGATAATATAGAAGCTTTATCTCAAACTAGCGGTCCGCCCCGGCTTCGCCCGTGGTACATATTTATGTTTTCTCTACATAAGAACCATCCTCGTACTTCAAGGAATATAATAAAAAAAGAATTATCGAAATCGGTCCAACCGTTCACACGTGATGCCGTGACAACGCGAAACGGGTTTCATTTTTATATATATACCTAGATGTCTCAAAAATACGACAAAACTGTATTGACTGTTGTGTTTGGTTTCCTACATAGAGACGGTTTATGTTCACTGCTCAAATAGTAGTAACAAAATGATAAATAAATCGTAGGTAGTAGGCCATAATTTTTTAAATTATCTGCTAATTTTTAAGGATTTCAAGGAAATCAATTCGTATTTCATCATTTATATTAAAAATAATAACAGCATAAAACTATTTTTAGTCAAAACAGCGTATTCAAGGCTACAGTAAAGAAAGATAATAACATAAATAATTAAACATTGATTGATATTCATATTATCATCATTGTAAGTAATAATTAAATTAAACAAATATCGATTACATTGCTGACAGCAAGATATCAGACAGCAATAATCTTTTCCTTGTTTTCCTAAAAATATGTTTTGATTCCATTGCAAGGACACTGGCGTAGCAGGGTTTAAGCCGTGTCGCGGAAGAATTCTAACAAATACCCGCGGCCCCATCATTAAAGCGGCTCGACGGAACACAGTGGGGTTTTAGTCGGTAAGAATCCGACATAACCCACGGCTCCGTCCCCGGGGGCCGTGGGTATCTTTGGAAGATTTCCCCACTATAAAAAAAAAAAAAAAAAAAAGGGTTTAAGCCGTAGGTAATCTACGTGTATTCATAATCAATTTTCGTTTAATTCAGTAATCAGTATGCGAGCTATTATGGTTTTATCACGTGTTGTTTTATCATTGACGACTTACTTTAATAGTAAGGATTGATATGTAAATAAGTAATTAGGTACAAATTTACGACGACTTAAAAATTACGAAGTTTTCGATGGTCACCTAACTTGCACCCGCTTTTATCCACCACTAGCTTCGCCCCGCGATTTCACCCACGTGGTTCCGCGTCCTGTTGGTCTTAGCGTCATGATTATAGCTTATAGCCTTCCTTGATAAATGGCTATCTAACACTGAAATAATTTTTCAAATCGGACCAGTAATTCCTGAGATTAGCGCGTTCAAACAAACTCTTCGGCTGTATAATAGGTATTAGTATAGAAGGTATTAGTATATAAGGATAAAACAATTTTCACCAACTAACTTCTAATGTGAATCACCAGTACTTTTTAATTAAAACTTTCTGACACAATTTCTTTCGAATTCTCTAACGTATCTCAAAAACAAAATACACAGCTCGTATTATAAACATGTCAACAATACATCCAGATGTAAGAGATTAAAACTTTAAAATAGATCAAAATAAATTGCTTCTTTTCTTGCTAAAACTTCTCCCGCGAACAGGGAACAACTATTTTTGTTTCAATGATATATTGATTTGCTCTGAACAAATATACAGATGTGACACTGCTTTCATTTCTTTTTTATAGTTCTATATCATACAAAATTTATGGGCAAATAATATTATTATAATAAATAGGTAAGTTATGAAAAGAATAATATTAGTAGGTATCTCGACGAACGGACGAATATCGTTACGATTTATTTTTTATTTTTCGGAGTTTTAATTTCGTTTTAATAAATTTTTAATACGCATTTAATTTAATTCATTATACATATAATATTTGCATTCATAATATTTTTAATTCAGCGTTGAAATAAAACACAATGATTAATAGCTAATTAATTCATATAGTTATAAATTTTATTATCTTTTCTAGTTTATTTAAGTACGTTTTCTTATGAGAATGAATCATTTTTATATATTACTAGCTGCGCTCCGCGGTTTCACCCGCATTGTTCCGCTCCTGTTGGTCTTAGCGTGATGATATATAGCCTATAGCCTTCCTCGATAAATGGGCTATCTAACACCGAAAGAATTTTTCAAATCGGACCAGTAGTTCCTGAGATTAGCGCGTTCAAACAAACAAACAAACTCTTCAGCTTTATAATATTAGTATAGATGTGAACAAAGTGATAATAATATCTTTAGTTAGTTATGCCTTGCTTTTTTACACCTAGTTTTTTTCTTAGCTCATCGAAGAAGTTATTTATAACGCATAAGTCAAAAAGTAATCTAGTCCTACTAGTACATTATTAGAGCTCATTCGAATAACGGGAGGTGCTTCCGTTCGTGGATACAATTAAAATCGCTTTTTTGGTTATAATTTTGCATCATCAGTATTTTTTTTTTCTACAAAGTGGAATAAGCCGCGCGCGGATGATCAATATAATAGAGTTGTTATAAACTGTCAACACCACACATGCTGTGTCTGCGCAATAAATAATCTTTGCCTGCTATTTGTTAAGAGCGCGGGTGGAGGGGCATGCGCGCGCGCAGTCGCCGCCGTGACGAGACTTGACGGACATAAATCAATTGTCAAAACCGAACTAATCTCGAGACTAATAGTGCAAGACGGCGACATATGGATACGCTCTGAGAGTTCCAAACAATGGAATAATGACATGAAAGTCATGACTTTATGGGGTCATAATTGAACTATTGAAGTCGACTGTCTTAATGGTAGTGAGTTTAATTTTTGGTATGTGCTTTTGATAGGACTGCTTGGAATAGTTTTGTCGTTGATATCAATGAATTTTGAATGCATGAAGAAATTTAATAAGCTGCAGAAGTTTACTTTGTGCGCATCAGTAGTACTTTTTAGCATATTTATCGATGTAATAATTGTAGGCTTGTCACTATATAAATGTGATAAATGCCAGTGGCGGTACGTTCATACAAGCCGAAAAGCCCGGCTTGCCTTAGAAATTCGCTACGAGACAGGAAAATAACCAAATTCACGTTTGAATATTCGCGCGCAATGAGCAATTCATAATTTGCTCCGAAATTCAATGAAAACTCACCTACAATATAATATATAATACGCCTAGCATAAAACAATGACGAATCCGAGTAAACTTTTTAATTTCATCCTTCTTCCTATCGGAATAAGGTCGTACCTTTTATTTTGACGTTACAATCTAAATTGGATGGATTATAACATGTAGTTGTCTCGCTTGCACGCGTGGGCTTTTACCGGGCTTTGCGCTCATCTCTTCTAACGTATGAAATTTCGTATAAGTAGCTACATACCTAGCTATAGAATTCTATAGCAATCTGTATGGAGACTAAAGCCCGGCTTTAACAGTGTGAAGATAGTTACGATTGCGCGAACGAACGTCGTGAATATTATTGTTATTAGGTATAGTTTGTTTGAGCGGGTGATTATATCGGTGTAATTTAGGTTAAGTTTTTCGAATTTTGTGATAAAATGAGTGTCGCGACAGCAGATTGTGTTGTAAATTGTGATGGTTTGCTTTGTGCTCAGCGGGGGAAAGGTAAAATCATTAAACTTTACTGAAAAACATCAATTAATTTCTTCATAAAAACCAACTCCCGATTTGTGCATTATCCAAACAGCTAGTAAGTCACTTATACGAAATTTTAATTAAAATATGTTTACGAATTAATCGATTTCATGAATAAGAATTGCTTAGAAGCCCCAGCTGTTGAAACTTGCACATTTGGTACTTGGTAGTTACGATTTCTGCTAGTAGGTATAAGGTAGTTCTTCCACGGAGCGTGCTTTCTCATCGTTAAATCGAATTCATAGGTACGTATTTAAGAAATACACAAGGCCAAGAACGCAGTACTGAATTATCAATAATTGCCAGTTGTTAGGTAATTGAATTCTAAAACAATCACCTACTTTCTATTCCGATGTTATAAAATCTTTCCTTCAGAAGATCGCCGTTTTGAATTATTAGAATATAAATGATCTGTACAATTTTATTAATAATATAATGTCATACAGTTTAATATAATTTATCGATTTTAATGTTAAACGTTTGACTCAACTGTTAGCGGGCGCGCGCGAAAATTTAGAAGATTTGATTCGGTAATTACACAGTATACCTTAGGAAGGTTTCTAATTCAAGAAAAGGGTACCCAGCAAAAACTTTGAAAACTTTGGGCTTGCCCAGTCCTTACACCCTAGGCACGCCACTGATAAATGCATGTAATTGTAGACTTGCCTCTATGTAAATGTAATAATGGTCGTATCCACATTATGCCAACACGATCAAAGGGCGTTGTCGTACGGGATGTTCGTTTAATAAGACCAAGTGCTGTTCTGACGTTACAAAAACTGTCGTTAAACTGTACCACGATCCACTCAAGTCCTTGCACTACTACCAAACGTTCGTGGCAAAATAGACTTTAGTTATAGTTTATAAGATCGATTTTCGCTGGAATGTTTAACTTGCATTAGATACATTTGTGTGTACGACTGTCCCGCGGTCGTGGGAGCCAATCGATTAAGTCGTGCAATTAATACTTCAAGTGATGTCATGTGTGGATGGACCCAATATGATGCGATGGTGGTTTAAGTGTAGTTTTTAGTTATCTCGCCGGCGTTTCAAAGGGCAGGTGTTGCGAACTGAGCCTTGATGGATGATCTACTTAGCGTTAAGTCTTATCTCCTTTCGAATAGACAGGACATTCTCGGCAAATAATTATTTGTATACTTTTAATGCTATTTTAGCTTTTATATACCTAGGTTCTGATTGATTGTCTTCTGTCTCATTAGTAAGATTAACTGTGTTATTAGTTTACTTGCGAATGTAAATATTTTTACGATTTGTTTTATATTTTTGTATAGCCCTTTTGCCGGCGTTTTTTATATTATACTCTCACTCGACATAATATGGTGCATTGGCATTAACTTTGATATTATTGAAACTTCAAAGAAGACTCATCTCATGTTATTATAGAAAATGTGCATTTATCAATCTCCAAAATTTTATTTTATTTTATTCTTACCTTTGTCATATTAAATAAAAAAGAGCCTGCGGGCCGTGGAGCACACGTGTCAGAAGTGAAACTTCTTTGGCAAGATTCAAAGATACCAAAATCGTCGCCTTACTGGCAATACCGTCACGTCATTGATGACTTGACGGTATTGCCATGACGCGAACTTGAAATTTTACTCTCAACGCGCCTAAAGAAGTTTCACTTCAAAAACAACAATTTCCAAGAGCCACATACAGAGTAATTATATGATTCCAAAATAACATTAATATTATATTTTAATTATTAAATAATAGTTTAAATTTCAAAATTATTATATAATCAACAGAAAATAACTGTGTGGGTAATAAAATATAATAATATATTATCACTATCTAAGTTAATGTTTTTCTATTTTTTATTAAACGTGTATAAAAAAACTTTCTTTGTATATGTTGCTTCGAAATATAAAACAGACAATATTGTTACCACGAATACGATATCAATTGCGTTAAAAAATATTATCTTTAATTCACTAACATCGCGCCATAGACAACTTTTGGCGCCATTGACGCGTAGTAGATAAAAAGACTCAATAATATGTTGTTGTTTTATTTTGTTTTTATAATCTTCGTGTAATATACTGATTAAGGCTTTAAAATTTATTTAATTTCAAACAAATCTGTTTACATGTCTCGAAGTTTGAGTAAAGAAACAAAAGTATGTGAGTAATTGCCTTAAAAGTTCTATTCGTAAACTAGCGGTCCGCCCCGGCTTCGCCCGTGGTACATATTTACGTT
>CAJQZM010032187.1:0-18358 GCA_907164665.1 Colias nastes | reverse complement strand
AAGTACACCTGCAGGTCATTCCATCAATTCCGGAGGTAAGGTCTCAACGTAACTAACAAAACGAGCCCAAACTCGGCACACCTAGCTCCACTCGTCTATGAGTTCCAGTACCAGTCTTCGAAGTACACTTTGGCATGTCCAATGAAATTAGGTAAATGGTATCTACTTTTGTGACCATTCAACGTTACAAACTTTACAAATCAAAGTAAAGTTAAAAAAAACATGGCAATAAAAATAAGCTCAATTATCAAGTCGTGTTAGTTTACTCATAATTTCGCCGCTTCGCGCATTTCGATGTGTGTGTGAGCCGTGCACGTGTAGTAGTAAGACTCAATACCTAAAATTGATGCGCGTCAATTTGTAAATACGTCCTTAACAATTCTGTAAAGATGTAATGCCAGCCAAATATTAGACAAAAGCAATTAATTTGACTGATTTACACTTTTGACTTCTTTTTCACACACTTCTTATCATGCTAATCTCAAGACACATAAGTAAACAATACATATCCAATAATGTAAAACAGGCTTCTCACCGCAGGATACGTAGGACTCGAGGGGGTATCAAGCGCTCCGTCGCTACCAAACGCACTGGCGCTTTGAGCAAAGCGCTGTTTCGCTTTGAGCGCACGCGCACGCTCGTTCTTCAACCGCTCCTCGTCCTTCAGCAGGTGGACTAACTGCTTCGCTTTCTCGCGGACATTTAGACCTGGAAAAGTTCAGACGTGGAGATTAGCTGACAGTTTATAGTTGAATATACTTCTTTATGAAGACATTAATTTGATGTTACATCGATTTTTAGTAAGATAAATATGAAGAATGTTTGCAAAACCCATAAATCTTATCGGTCAATTAAGGAAAGCTGGCATGTTCACAGTACTCACACTTATGCAATTTCACTTACAGTATGTTCAAAAATAAATGCGACTCTAGTTTCATTTTAGACTTGAATTGTAAAATGGGTGCGTTGTAGATAAATATATGTAAATATAATTATGAAAGCTCTCATAATTTACCTGTAAAATTATAATTTAAAAGTAAATCAATTGATGAAGTTAATTATTTATTCTAATAATAATCAATTGGATAAAAGTATTAATAATCATTCAATTATCAAATAATAATTAAATTTCAGGTCATAAAAACAATACAAATAACACGTGCGCTCACTCCCAACACACGGATGGTTGTTTTGATAATGATTTAAATAACGGACGTCTTCTGCAGTTGCGGAGCAGTCTTGTCCTGACTTTGGTCGAGTAAAGATATCTAAGAAATATTATATTTGTAGTAAGTACGTAATACCTACCAATACGCACTAACAAATATGTGTTACATGTTTATTGTATAATTTTCACACTATTGGTTTTAAACTCAAACTCAAACATTTATACAATTAGACTTCTTCTAGAAGCACTTTTGAATCGTCATAACAGTTTAACAGTTTTAACATTTACCACCAATTCAGAAAGCAGTATCTATAGAGAAGAAGAAGAATCTATTTAATCATAATCGTAATCTTCTACTTCACTGAAACTTTCATCGCTCGAAGAACTCGTTAAAGTTCACATTTTGTGATGTTACTTTCCCTTTAATTATGCCCCATAGTAACTCTATTGGGTTGAGTTCTGGATGGTATGGTGGAAGGCGCAATACACTATGTCCATGATCTTTGAGGATTGCATCAAGTAAAAATTGTGTATAGTTTGGCTTATTTTTTTTAATAATGTGATAACTCTGATTATTAATTAGTAATTTGATTTTTGAAAAAAAAAAATGCCGATTTTAGTCAAAATTTATATGTATTTTTATAACAAGATCCTTATCATCCAAATTTCCACCTTGGTGAGAAAAATTGACATTTCTAATGAAAATGAACAAAAAATTAAATGATTTTATTAAATACTGTAAAATAGTCTATAATTCTTCCATTTACTGTATCACAAAATTCTTCATAGATTTTTAGATATTCGTACTACACCAATTACATCACCCTGTATTTATAAACAATTGCAAAATATGACACATACATAGGCCGGGAGATACTGACACAAAATTTCGGGTCATTTGTAACAGAATGGCGGTTCTACAGAGGTCTTATTACGCAATGACTAAAAGAAAAATGATGGTCAGAACGCTGGTACCGGCGGACTAGTCGCGTGGGCGTTAGTCGAACTCGTCGGATAAATAGCGAAAGTCAAACGATTTGTAACACAAAAATTTTAGAATTTACCGATAGCCCATAAAAAAGATGTAGGCGGTAGTGCGGTTTGGAATCGGAATCGGAATTGGAATTTGGAAGCGGTTTGGAATCGTCCGAAAAGTATGGCATGGCGATTTTAGTAAATGGCTGCACGACGATGGTTACCTGTGCAAAAGTTAGCCCGGTACAAATGGTTGAATTGTTTTTTTTAAATCAACGCATTCACGTCGGTATGGCGGACTGTAAGTCACATCGTAAAAGTATGGCATGACACTACCGCCTACATCTTTTTTAAGGGCTATCGGTAAATTCTAAAATTTGTGTTACAAATCGTTGGACTTTCGCTATTTATCCGACGAGTGTGACTAACGCCCACGCGACTAGTCCGCCGGTACCAGCGTTCTGACCATCATTTTTAGGGTTCCGTAGCCAAAATGGCAAAAACGGAACCCTTATAGTTTCGTCATGTCCGTCTGTCCGTCTGTCCGTCTGTCCGTCTGTCACAGCCGATTTACTCGGAAACTATAAGTACTACAGTGATGAAATTTGATGGGAATATGTGTTGTATGAACCGCTACAAAAATATGACACTAAATAGTAAAAAAAAGAATTGGGGGTGGGGCCCCCCATACATGTAACTGAGGGATGAAATTTTTTTTTTCGATGTACATACCCGTGTGGGGTATCAATGGAAAGGTCTTTTAAAATGATATAAAGTTTTCTAAAAAACATTTTTCTTAAAGTGAACGGTTTTTGAGATATCAGCTCTCAAAGTCGTAAAAAGTATGTCCCCCCCCCTCTATTTTTATAACTACGGGGTATAAAATTCTAAAAAAAATAGAGGTGATGCATGCTAATTAACTCTTTCAACGATTTTTGGTTTGATCAAAGTATCTCTTATAGTTTTTGAGATAGGTTGATTTAACTGTAATTTATTATATTTGCTGCTACGGAACCCTTTGTGCGCGAGCCCGACTCGCACTTGGCCGGTTTTTCTTTTTGTCATTGCGTACTAAGACCCCTCTAGACCGCCATCCTGTTACAAATGACCCGAAATTTTGTGTCAGTATCTCCCGGCCTAACATGTGCAATGTGTAAATGTGTTGACGTTCCAGCTCTTCTTAATGGGCCTATACAAGTAATGCACAATATCTAGTTTTCCTAATGGACAGATATATGAAAATAAAATAAAAAAAATGGAAATAAGATGTTGATGATAATAATATGTTAAATTATTATTCATTGTCACCATCAAAATAATTTTGCAATAAAATTGCCACACATTCGTTTATATCTTTCTAAAACAATCTTAAAAAATACAATTTGAATTTGTCTGACCTTTAATTAAAACACAACTGTTCTCCACGATCTCTTTAAACAACTACTCCCATTATTTTACAATTTACTAATATATGTTACTAATTCATAAATGTAATTTATGAAAAACCCAGTTCTGTTTAGATAACGAATACGCCCACGTTTAGTCATGTTTTTTAAACTTATATACCTTCAATTACTTATGAACCCTAATTTTATGCTACAACAGTTCAAAATCATATAATATTATGTATGGTTCTTTTATATGGGTGAGGTTCAAAACAATAACGAAATAGGATCTTATTTGGATTCTAATACGAAAATGGATATACAGTCTCTATTTTTATGTGAAAAATAATTTCTCGCCTATATCGACAAACATATTTTATCGAATAAACTTCCTCGAAAACTGCCTAAAACTCCAAACACGTACGAAATTAGAGATGTCAAGTAATTCATCAAAGTAATTGATATCACTGGCAGAAATCGATACGTTAATTCGATTAGACAAGCTGTTTACATCGCGAGAAGACCTGCATGTGTTTTAATCATCGTGTGTGTGACATGTTCGATCGTAGTGCGAATTCTAAGTTCTGAAGGAAATTTTTGGGAGTCTGATTCTAACAAGGCATATTTCCAGTCAGCATTGTATAGTTCCCTCTTAGATACAGTTCATGTTAAATTTCCTTTCTAGTATGATGACAGATTACAAAAACTGGCACACCAAACAATAATTTTACTATAATCTTACTCATACATACATCAAAAAAAGTCACTTTGACCATTCCTAACGATCATTAACGCAATAAATTGTACACCTTCATTCAAATTGGTTATAAGCTTTCCTCTATGTAAAGGGTCTTTCATTAAGCACGGGTAGATGTTTTCGGCCTGTGGTGGCCACCTCCTGTGAGTGACATCTATCAAAAATATTTTTTTATGTTCAGTCAATTATGCCATTTTACTATGCCAAGTTACAAAAAAAAACATTAGGTACAAATGATAAAATTTTACGATTACAATAAATGTCCGTTAAAACGAACGCTTTTCGTCTATTTCACAGTGACGTGGTGTGTTCCCCCTCGCAGCTCTCTCTTGCAGGTTTGGTGGGGATATTGTATACTATTGATTGGGACAATAATAAGCCAATACATGAACGTTCAAGGAACGCAAGAATGGCGGAGAATATCGCCGCAGTCCATGGATATGCACAGCAGAACATGAGGCAGGTGATTTCTTGCCGTGCCTAAGAACTTACGCTTCAAATTAGCGATTATTAGGTTGTTACACATCTTTTTTGGAGGATTTCTTGAAGTTGCAGGTCTAAAGAGGTAATCCACAATCGACTGATGCTGTAAATGCATATTTAACACAGGCCAATGATAAAATTCAACAAGATCTCACCACTTCTTCTGTGAAATTGACTCAAAAAAACGTACATACGGACACTTATTTTGATCATAAAATTTTATCATTTGTGCCCGATGTTTTTTCGTGTAACTTGTAAAATAGTAAAATGGCATAATTGGCTGAACAATAAAATATATTTTTGATAGATGTCACTCACAGGAGGTGGCCAGCACAGGCCGAAAACATCGACCCGTGCTTAATGAAAAACCCTTTACAATTTCATTGAAATCCAAAAAAAATGCTCACAAACCTTGATCCTTCCCCTCCTCCATATACTGGAAGTCCTTCAGCGTGTGTATTGCAAATATATTCTCTTTACACTGCATCGCCACCTTCTCACTGCCCGTCTTGATCAGGTACTCCATTAGCACCAGCGCCTTGTACACGTGCCGCCAGTTCTTGCCGTGGTCGTTGAGCCGCTTCCATATCATCTGCATGATCTCCGTGAACGCCATCACGTTGTACGTGAGGTCGGCGATCTCCGCCATCAGCGTGCTGGACGGGCCCCATGGGTCGTTTGATGTTGCTTCGCGCACTTTTACCTGCAATACGACAGTTGTATCTATGAAATATAGGAATTTAGTCCTTTCCTTATTCTAATCCTGCTTATTGACAAAACTTCGTCCAATTCCACATTGGACGAAGTTTTGTCAAAAAGGCAGGATTTTTACTAGTTTGGCAGTTCGTTCTGCATGCAAGACAAGTCATGCGCTATGAAATTAGTTGTTTGTTATATGACGATCCAGATTTTTTAATAGTGTTGCAGTTCTTATTTGCCTACGAGTCATGTCATGGGCTTTTGTAGAGAATGAGGATTACGTTATTATGTGTGGTATTTTTGCGTAATATTACTTTACTTACGCAACGCATCTAGAAAATTGTTATCTTATCTTTACAACTTTACAGAGACAATTAAGCAACACTATTTTCTAGTTGGATAAGAAAAAATAACCTGAATGAGGACCTTTGGAAGGTGATTCACTATCTCTGATCATAGTTAGTCAAACCCAGAAAAGTAGACTATTACACATTTAAATTGATTTTGCGTTTAAGAACTGACTACATTCTACATAGAAATACGCTCCTTATTAAATAGAAATCATTATGGATTAGAAATTGTACCCTTGACAGTAATATTAATTAATAATATTTTCTTCATTACCAAGGCTGTCGATTATAGAAACAGTTCTTACACCACGTGGTTGGTGAAATTTCTAATTAGCATTCAGACGGTGTTCCGTGTTGGTTGTATAAGAATGTAACGGATTTGTCCAAGGGCGAATGCCTTTGATGCGGGTGTTAAAACGTAAGTCACTTGCCTAATTTAACTCGTTTAGTTTCTCGAGGAACTTGTATGAAGTAAATTTCTACGACTATCAAAGTGTGATAGCTAATAGGTATGTCAAATTCTAGCAACATGCAACTCGTAAAAATCATCGAGATCATCGATCGATCATCGGTTAAATAAAAACTAAGTTATTCTCTATTTGATATTTATTCCTTCACAAACAGTAACTATATTACGTACGCTTACAATGTAATTCCGACACTTTTAGGAATTCCCAATTAGTCCATTGAATGAGTCCCTCCAAGGGGGGTCTAGGGTGCGTGAGTTAGTAACGTAAGATGTTTCTTCGGAAACATGTCAAGAGTCCCTAGGTAATAAACATACTAAAACCCCGGGACACTAGGAGGAGCCCCGGAGTGGGGGGAGGGGGGAATGGGTCCATTTTTTCATTTTTCGCTTAAATCTCAAAAACGGTACATGTTAGAGAAAAACTTTCAAGGAAAAGTTGAAAGGCCATAAAATTATCTACAAGTTGTACCTAAATCATTTTTTTCTATTCGCAGCCGTTTTCGAGCTACATCCCATGAAAGGTGAAAAATTCGAAAACTTTTTATTTTACCAACTTTACCTAATAAAATTCAATTCCTCCTAAACGCCTCCATGGTGGAATTTGGTATTTTTATCAATGATAGACCTAATTATGAGCAATCTATCTGTACCGGTCACAAGTTGCACTTTTGAGTTTTTTGGAAGAAAAAAATAAAAAGATCAAGTTCAGTAACTCAAACTACCCTAATATAATATTTTGACAATCGATTCCTCCTAAAGGCTTCCATGGAGGAATGTGTTTATTTTACCAATTATAGACCTAATTAAGAGCAATCTATCAGTACCGGTCACAAGTTGCACTTTTGAGTTTTTTGGAAGAAAAAAAATAAAAAGTTCAAGTATCGTAACTACCCTAATAAAATTCAATTCCCCGTAAACGCCTCCGTGGTGGAATCTGGTATTTTTATCAATGATAGACCTAATTATGAGCAATCTATCTGTACCGGTCACAAGTTGTACTTTTGAGTTTTTTGGAAGAAAAAAATAAAAAGATCAAGTTCAGTAACTCAAACTACCCTAATATAATAATTTGACAATCGATTCCTCCTAAAGGCTTCCATTGAGGAATGTGTTTATTTTACCAATTATAGACCTAATTAAGAGCAATCTATCAGTACCGGTCACAAGTTGCACATTTGAGTTTTTTGGAAGAAAGAAATATTTTTTGATCGATTGATGTGATAAACATGGGTATGTAGTATGGGGAAATTGTTTTAGCCAAAATAATTTTTTACTGCGTGTAACTCAGAAACGGTAGGATATAGGAAAAAATTATTTAGGTACAACTTGTAGATAATTTTATGGCCTTTCAACTTTTCCTTGAAAGTTTTTCTCTAACATGTACCATTTTTGAGATTTAAGCGAAAAATGAAAAAAATGGACCCTTTCCCCCCTCCCCCCACTCCGGGGCTCCCCCTAGTGTCCCGGGGTTTTAGTATGTTTATTACCTAGGGACTTTTGACATGTTTCCGAAGAAACATCTTACGTTACTAACTCACGCACTCTAGAACTTTTTATTCAATGGACTAAATACACATCGTATTAACACCATCTGGCGCTTGTCACTAAACCCTAACCAATGAGTCGTCAATAATGCATGCCACGAGGAAATTTACATTTCCGAAGCTCTTATATCCCCACTATGACCTATAGAAAGAACCAAAGATATCCGTAAAGTCAGGCATGTTTCTTGTACCAAATTACACAAGGTCAAGGGTCCCTTCCTCGCCGCAAACGCCATACGAATCTTAATAACCCCACTTATTTGGTATTCATCGAGCCTGTAGGAAGAGGATCTTGTATCTTCATAACTCAATTGATGTGCACTTCCGCTGTCTGTTTATCGCGCCATGTGTTTATAACTATCATTCGCTGATGGAATGAGATTAATGTTTTTATTTTTTTATGATGCAGGAAGGCAAAAGTGTGGACGTGCTACTTAGAGATGACTAGACTATCAATGTCATTCGATACTGTACTAAGGAGAAAAAAAAATATTAAAAAAAAAGAAAAGGGGATTAAAAGCTACTCTACTAATGTTGTTCATAATTCGATAACGGAACAATAATTTTTACCGAAGACAAATAGCTTACTATACTAAACTTAAGTCCTACAAATCTACACACATTAATTATTAATATCAGCGGCCGGAAGCCGGACGAATTTCAAATCATTGCTTAGCTTAATACTAAATCACATTTACACCTTAACGCGGAGTATTTACCCATAATCACCTCCTATTAATTGTCATAGAATCTAGCTAGTGTCGTATACGTAAGCGTATTTACGTAACAACTTGCAAATTGTCAAGTCATAGTGCGACAAAAAAGGGTTAAACCTTCTCACCTGAGCATCAGAGTAGTTGTGCGCAAGATTCTTGATATTTCTCCTTAGCCCCGCCACGTTTACTTGCATTTCGTCCCCGTGAAGGGAGTTCTGGAACAATACAGAATAACTAATTAACCACAGAACATATAACAGGCGAAACCACTGTTCGCTTTTATGACTTACCAATAGAATTGTCTTTTCCTATCACAACCATCGATTCCCAATCTACAAATGCACATAAAGACAAATACAATCCAATAATGTTTTCGAAAGTCGATTGAGACAAAGGCACCGTCGAGGTGCTCCTGCTCAGTCTACGCTTAGATAAAATTAATTTTTACAGTGCTATTGACCTGCGCGACCAATGTTATTTGTAACGCTTTTAAATTGCACAGATAAGATAGTTCTATTGTGTTATCGCTGTTTGCGCTCAAGATACAATGCCATCTCATGTGTATTGTTTTAGCGAGTGTGAAACAACCTTCGAACAAAGTATTTTTGCATATAGATTAATGACTTTTGAACTGATTTCAAACTCGTTTCATTAACCTTATCTCTGATCACGCTTACTTGTTTAAGCTGTAAAGACGTGATTGCAATCAAATAAATCACCGACAAGGCTTTTTCATTTACCTATTAACTCTTCTGCGATTTACTTCTACGTATTTATTATCGCGATAGAAAACAACCCGAGAACCCCAGAAGCTACCGATGCCGGACAACATAGTGTATTATTTTATCCTATCCTACCAGTCCCATTTTCCTACATAAGAGTATTACATCCTGTTGATAGCTGTATTATAAATGAATACAAGTTTCACGGAGACACCACAAAACATATTCTGATTACACCTGGCAGTTAAATAGCTTATATGTACATCAGAACAGCCCATAGGCTGTAATTTACTATAAGCTACTGCCTAAGGTCGTGCGAGTAAAGCCGGGACATCATCTAGTTTGCTTACATAAGCCACTGCAGCCTTCTACGTGGTTATGAGCGCTGCAGTGGGAGGAAGCCCTCCTCCGCCTGGCTGTTGGCAAGTGAACATTATTGCATGTTCATGTAATGGCTTACATAAATTATGATATATTAGGTTAGGTTAGAATCTGGAGCGTGTGAAAGACTTTCTCGCTAATTCTTATTGAGACGACATTTTTAGTCGCATTTAGGCACTTGTTGAAATTAAATTTGAGTATCGAGATAAGTGAGTCAGGGTTGTCGAGGTAATTATAATTAAACAGTAATTATTCTCTATCTGCCAGTTCGTTGCGGGTATTATCAGGAACGGCTGGATGATTTTGTGGTGACTTAAATTATGCTGATATTATGGTTCTTGTAGCACTATTCAACGAACGACGAAATAAGATAGTTTGTTACATTTTCTGAATATTAAAAAATCCTTGAAATCACTTTTTATAGCTTAAATTCCAAAGGCTGTATATTGCCAAACGGAGCGTCACAGACCACAGTGTAACGGTTTCATCTAGATCCACTACGTTTTATCAAGGCCACGCAAAAAATGTTGCGTTCGTGGTCGGAATTCGAATAATGTAAATTAACAACTAAATATACATTTATTTTGTATTCGTCAATATTTACAGGAGAACCAGTTGATATCGTCAATTAAGGTCAATTTCTTTTAAGAGCACTTTAAATGTTAAGGTCTGTATATTTTAAATTTTTTTTTTGACGTAGGTATGTTATAGGTTCAGATTATGTCAAATAACTAGCGTCCATAGGATCGCAAATTTTTTCTTCAATAGGTACATAAAGAAACGGGATATTTGTGAACATACCACCTTTTCCTGATATAGCTATCACATAGGTACATAATTGGTACATTGTTTACACAAAGTTATTTTAAAGAAAGTCACTTATACCTAATATAATCTGTACTTATTTTAATAACCTTCTTTTGGCAAATAAATATTATTTTATTTTATTTTTTATTTTTTTTTATATTGCTGTTACTTTGAAAATAGCAAGTCACGATACTTTTAAACTATCTTCGCGTGGCTTAGCTTGCATGACGTCATTGTACAGCAGACAGGCAAGGCGAAACCAAGGCTGTTGCACGGAAAAGTGATAACAGATAATTAGCATGTGTGTTCATATTTATGGTAAGTAGACAAAGACGTTGCCATGGTAACGCGAGGAGGAAAGTGATAGTTTGGCCAACTTGGTCAGAAGGGATCAGCTGTCAAAAGAGTTATTGTATTAGTGAGGTCAATGGTCAAAATTAGTCATGAGACCACACATAATATGTTACGCCGCGATCATCATGCTTCTTAGAAGGACCACTCTTAAATACGCAGAAACCCACCGGCCGCGGCGTACGGTGTGAATTACTTGTATTTATAATATGATATCATCGACAATAAATTATGACTGTTAACGTCCGGAAGTTAACCTCAGTGGTAACATTTCGAGTCCCTTAAAAATTACGCGATACAAAATTTTCGCGGGTTTCATACATCAGCTGTTCATTAAATACTGCTCATACATTATACATAATAACTACAACATATTCACACACATACTGCAACATATATTATGTACAATAAATAATAATCACCGAATCGTATCAGGTAGCTCGGTTCGGCGACCGTTCATATTATGTTAGGAAGATAGGGTATTGAACCGTCGCGTCGCGCGTCGGAACGCGTCCGGTCGCGCGCGCTGTCGCACTATCTTCCTATTCGCTAGCCACGGTGATGTATGGCAATTTTAACTGATTTTGAGTAAGATATACGTTTAATACAACGTACAGAAACAAAAAAAAAATATAACATTAAACAAAAAAAAAAACAACTAGGGACAAACAAAAAAATAAATCGAAAGATGAACGATGAATTATGTACCTAAGTAAGGCACTTTTCACGTTGAAGAGTGAAAAAAAAATCAGAATTTGATACTACACAATATAAATTAACATTTAAAGAGCGAATATCGAATAACTACTAACAGATTTTTCTTCAAAAATTTCATAAGAATTTCACGTTATGTTGTTATTACGTCTTAGAAAAATAAGTTGTATTTTTATATTAAGCTATGCTGATCTAATGAATGATAAAAGCGTTTTATAGCTTATCTATTACGAACAAACAAAATATGTAAGTAATCTTATTGATAACTATGTACCTAAAACGTCGTGCTATTATAACTCAGAACGGCTGGTCTGATTTTTATAATATTTAGCTTGTGGGATTTATTACTCCAAGTACTATAAAGTTTATCCTACTTTATTTATTAGGAGACTCACTAACCAAACGATGGAAAAATCATGATAAAAATATAAGGATAATCATGCCACATTAAGTTGTTCGCAGTCAACTAGTAGGTATTATTATTTATCATCATGGATATAGATAGCCGAAAAGATTAGCTGACGTGACGTTGATAAAGTTTTAGTTTAGTCATCAACAAAACAAAATCATGGAGGGTTTCCTGAGAAGGAGAATTAGCAGTTGGCAACTTGCAATAAAGCGGAAGAGTATGTTTGTTTGAACGCGCTAATCTCAGGAACTATTGGACCGAATTCAAAAATCCTTTCACCATTGCATATGTCCGTGAAAGTGCTATACGCTATAATATTATATCGACCCCTTGTAATTCATCTATACTAAAATTATACAGCTGAAGAGTTTGTTTGGACGCGCTAATCTCAGGAACTACTGGTCCGATTTGAAAAATTATTTCGGTGTTAGATAGCCCATTTAACCAGGAAGGCTATATGCTATATATCATTACGCTACTACCAACAGGAGTGGAGCCACGGGGGTGAGACCGCGGGGAGCAGCTAGTAATTAATCTAGCTAAACAAGACTGTTGGTTTACTGACCTCCATCCTGAGAAATATGCTATTTTGGTAAAGACAAACACATTTTGCAACAATGTCACATTAACCGTTCCTCTGAGGTCGGCGCACACGAATTTATGATTACGTCCAACGCGATAGAGGTCACTTCGCTTAGCACGATGATAATTATCCTGCACCTTGTTTACGTAGTGCTTAATATAATCATATCGTTATTTTTAGTTTATCAAAACGCTCAACATCAAGACATGTTACATGATAATATAAATTGAGTAGATAAATACAAATACAAAAGAATCCCGACATAGAAGAGGTTGTAGTTAATCTTTTATTCGATTCAAAAAGCAGCTTACGATTTTTTGCCATGTCTCCACATTTCTTTAATAATAATTCATCCAAATCCGATTATGAACAGCTCAGTCGTGAAAACGTTACGATTTTCGCATTTATACTATTACTAGCGACCCGCCCCGGCTTCGCACGGGTGCAATGCTGATACTAATTATACACTACAGAAAAACTGTGAACGTTGTATATAAAAACATAGCGGCCCGCTCCGGCTTCGCACGGGTATAAAATAGATAGCCGGGCGGCCGGCCGGTACCGCCGCAAACGCTACGTCCCGCAATTTTTAAATCTGTAATATCTTCGAAAATATTCACTTAAATCATACGGTGTAAAGGGCCATATAGATCTATATTAAATGAACAATGTATTCAAGGTATTTAATTGGTTAACCTGGTTAAAGGATTAATGCTGTATTGGTTAAAATCGCTTCGAAAATTAGCCATTATTTGTCGTAAAAAGTAAATGACAAAAAAAAAGTTATTGTGGGTTATCCATAAGAGATAGACATATACCACCGCGGACTTTTCTGTAGACCTTTTCAATGTGTATAATACTTAGTACATTATTTTGATAAAACTCGTAGGGTTCAGCCTGCGTTTGCAATGTAAGCGGAAAAAAATGTAATTATTTACGACATCACATTAGAAACCTCAAAAATAACAGTACTTCTCCACTATTTAATGGATGTTATTATACATATAAACCTTCCTCTTGAATCACTCTATCTTTTAAAAAAAACCGCATCAAAATCCGTTGCGTAGTTTCAAAGATTTAAGCGTACAAAGGGACATAGGGACATAGGGACATAGGGACAGAGAAAGCGACTTTGTTTTATACTATGTAGTGAAGTGTACGTGATTTGTGCTAATTATCATCATGACGAGCCGAGAAGTGCCTAGGGATAATTAATTTATTCGTATTTTATTAAGTCATAATTCTGAAAATCAAAAATATCCTCATAATTTTTGTATGCAAACTATCATCACGGGTAAAACCATTGTAGTTTCATATGAAGCTACGAGATCCTGTACATCTGACTCACATTACCGCGAATATTGATCATGTTTAAAACGTAACAATGTAGATAAAATATTTCGCATTTTATCAATAATATTTGGAAAGTGAGCGCTAATTTTAGATATCGATTCATTTTTGTTTACACGATCTCGTCTGTGTTTTTAGTAGCCTATGTTTTAAAAGTTATTATATGGTTATTACATAATCGTGTATACTTACGTAGATATACAGGTATGATACAATGTAAACAAATTAACACAAAAGACAAATGTTCACACTTAGGTAAATCAAAATAAAAATGATAAACAACTACCTACACAGATTCTCCGAAACTGCTGATGATATTAGAGTTTTTGTTAAACTTTGAAGGAAATTCCAATTGAGAAAAATATACATTTGAGAGCCCTAACTAGAATTTTTAAAGTTTTTGAAAGATATAATATAACTTTTTTTATTTGGAAGATAATCACTAGCTCGGCGAATTCAGCAAAATAGACTGAATACCTCTGGAAACACGCATGGTAAAAAAATGAAATTAAACAGATCTTATGTATCTAAATGCAGAGACTACATATAAATTAATTACTTTAACATAAAACAGGCGTAAAAATGATGTCCTTCAGTCGGAAGACCTCGGTACTACGCGTACCGACATCCTCGTGGCTTCAGTGGTAGAATGAATGAATGAATGAATGAATGAATGAATGAATGAATGAAAGCCTTTATTGCAAGAAATTTACAAGTAACAATAATTTATAGCTTAACTAGGTTTCTTCTGGGTATCTTGCTTGCCTTTCGACAAAAGCCTCCTCCAAACTCTTCCATGATTGCCTTTGAAGTGCTATTCTTCTCCAGGTCACTCCTCCTACAATTTCCTTTAAATCATCCTCCCATCTAATTTTTTGTCTCCCTCTGTTCCTTTTTCCTTCCCTGGGATACCATTCCAAGAGATCTTTAGTTCACTTTCCTTGTTTATTCCTCATTATATGCCCTGTCCAACGCCACTTTAGAGATTTGACTGTCTTCACAATGCTTTGCAATTTAGTCTTTTTCCTAATATTGGTTATTTTTACTTTGTCGCGTCTTTTAATTTTTAACATGCTTCTCTCCGTTCCTTGTTGGCACACCTTTAGTTTTTGCAATTGTTTTTTGGTTAAACACCATGTTTGGCAACCATAAGTCATCACTGGGCGAATGCATGTATCAAAAACCTTACTCTTTAACGTCTGGCAGATATCGTCGTTTTTAAAAATATTTTTCAAGGACCAAAATCGTTTCCAAGAACTTGCTACCCTTTGCTCTATTTCTTTTGTCATAAGATCATTGGGAGATATGATCTGTCCCAGATAAAGATATTCTTCAACATACTCTATGTACCTGTTGTGGACTTCTATTGGAATTTTAGTTCTATTGGTCATTATTTTTGTTTTTAATGTATTCATTACAAGTCCTACTTTTGCGCTTTGGTCGGCAAGCTGTTGTAACATTTTTTGTAGAGTTTCAGGTGTTTCAGCTATTACAATGAGATCGTCTGCGAATCTTAGATGGTGTAGGCGCTGGCCATTAATGTTTATACCACAAAGGTCCCAGTCGAGATTCCGAAAAATACCTTCAAGAACAGCCGAGAATAGTTTTGGTGACATGGGATCCCCTTGTCTCACCCCTTTCTGTATTTCAAAGTCTCTTCCAACTCTCTCAAGCCTAATTTTAGCCGAGTCAGTTTCAGTGGTAGTAATGCCATCAAAGATCGTCTCGATCGATCTCAAGCGTTCCTTCAAACATTTACACTAAACCTTGACCATATAAACGTTCAAAACACTATATTAAGTGAAACAGGTCACGAGTCACGACGTTCTTACCTAGTTCCCATTTAATGTAATTACGTAACCCACGACCTCCGCAAGGCCACCCAGAGTCGTCGACGGAGTAGTATCACGCGGGTAGGAAGGAAAACACTAAATATAAATGGAAATCGATCGTCATGAGCTTCAGGGTGAAACGAGAGTTTCCTACCTTCCGCATATTGAGAAAAAAACTGCTACTTCCACATTGAGCGCACTATGTAAAGAAGTATTGATAACCACTGACTCCTGGCTAGTATGTCTCCGCTCTTGTGCCTATAGGAGCTAATTTTAACTGGGTTACTTACTTAATCTGATCAGCTTTTTGAAAGAGTAACAAACATCTGAGTATCTCATCATTAACTATAACTGACTTTGGGCATTCCTTGTGGATCAGACGATGATGTCGAGATTCTATATGATACAACTTCCGAAAAAGTCTTGTACTACCGCATGTGTTCGCGGTACGAGTGCATTAATCTATACCATTATACTAACAAAATATGGATCTGCGATATCCGAATTATATGCAAAATAAATAAAAATAAATAAATAAAATAAAAATTACACGTATTCAATTAAAATTATTCTTAATTTTATGATCTAAATTTTAACAGTTTCTTGACTATTCTTCTTAAGAGAAACGACATTGCGACTTTTGATAGTCGATATAGTAATTGGTGCTAGTTAAAAAAATGACATTGCAAAATACATATGAATAAAAATGTTTGAATTTGACGAAATCTCTAACCGAATCAGTCATGTGAAAGTTACCTAAATATTTTCATCTGCTTAAAACTACCAGTGAACCGTTGTTTAGCTCTGTGTAGCTGAACCATTATAGCTGTAACGTTTACGCAAAGGTAGCCTAGGTTACGCATGTTAATTTTACAAGGGTTGTTATTTACCCACTGGGGCGATAGTCCAGCCATTTCGTCGGAAAAAAAGGCAAATAAAAGAAAGTGAATTTGCGCATCTAATTTTTTGGTATGTTGTAGGGGATACCTAGAAAAGCTTAACTTGAGTTTTTCGACCAAGATTTCCTATGAGCTTTCGTCGCCATCTTGAAAAAAGGGGTAAAATTGGTTTTTCGGCAATAACTCGGCTATCCGATGAAATTCGGAAATCACTTATAAGACACTTTTTGTTCCTTTTTTTTGCGAAGTGATGGAATCGCAAAATATTTATCGACTTCTCGTGCTTATCACCACCATATAGGGCGATAAGGAATTGCTCTCCCGCGCAAATGAGAACCTCCGGACGGACCTTTTCTTGTTTAAATAATTCCACCGATGACTGTAGCTCTGGATTCTTCTCGAGCGTGTTGTTGAACTACGACTTTCCGATGTTATAGAAAGAAAAATGTGTCCTGAATTTTTTACTTTATCGATCGATATCTCGATAACGATGCACGATACGGTAAAAATGGTCAGGACTTAATTGTAGAGCATAAAAAAAGGAACAAAAAGTGTCTTATAAGTGATTTCCGAATTTCATCGGATAGCCGAGTTATTGCCGAAAAACAAATATTACCCCTTTTTTTAAGATGGCGGCGAAAGCTCATAGGAAATCTTGGTCGAAAAACTCAAGTTAAGCTTTTCTAGGTATCCCCTACAATATATCAAAAAATTAGGTGCGCAAATTCACTTTCTTTTTTAAATGTTTATAATGACTGTACCTACTACGATGGGTCTGGCCTTTATAGATAAGGTATAAATACTACCTTGCACCTTTCAATCTAAATATAGACATTTACATAGCTTCGCGTAGCCTTCGACTTCGTGATAATTAGTTTATTGATGAAAATATTGATCAGAAAAGTAAAAAATAATATTTTCAACAAATTTGTAAAGGTTATCCTCTAAGCTCTAAAGGGTAAAAGTGACCACTACTTATATTATAAAAACACGTAAGTTTGTAACAATGGATGCATATTTGTTAGGTACTCTGTCACGCGAAATCCACTGAACGCATATGAGTGACTAGCTGTTTCCCGCGGTTTCACCCGCATTGCTCCGCTCCTGTTGGTCTTAGCGTGATGATACATAGCCTATAACCTTCCTCGATAAATGGGCTATCTAACACCGAAATAATTTTTCAAATCGGACCAGTAGCTTCTGAGATTAGCGCGTTCAAACAAACAAACAAACAAACTTTTCAGCTTTATAACATTAAGTATAGATAATTGGCAGTGATGTAGCTTTTGTTTCAGAAAAGCACATAAACTATGGAAATACTTGCTTTTGGACGAAATCATGCGGCACAGGTAGTTAATACTCAGTAGTAATGTAAATATATGTATTGTGCAAATACTAAATTTGAAATTAGATCACATCAGAATGAGCAAACCTACGGATTACAGTTTATATTTACATAAATACATACCTACTTTTGCTTATCACACAATAGCGATAGCCGACGCGGTCGTCACGATAAAAACTAACATGTCTAGAATTTCCGAGTTATCCATATAAGGAAAGACTTGTATACAGTTGTTTCTGATCTACTACGTCTAGCGGGAATTCTCATGATTTATCAGTTCATATTATAAAACAAAGTTCAGTCCGTCTATCTGTACGCGTAAACCTCCAAAACGTTATTTTTTCGATTTTCATTCTGTTTTCACGAATGCACTAAGGTAAAAGCATCAGTAGATGACCACTTAAGGAGACAGAATATTC
>CAJQZM010032186.1:0-16423 GCA_907164665.1 Colias nastes | reverse complement strand
TAGGGCTTCTCTGGCTTGCTTGCAGTCAGATCTGCTTGACCATTCTGATCTCTGAGCAGTGCTAGTGAGCTGGGTAATCATCATCCGGGTCCAGCTAGCAGGTATCGGTATAATGGGAAAAGGTCCCATGACCGGTGTTTCAGATTATGTAAGACATAGGTTACACGCTCAGTCTGGCGTCAGTTCAGTCCATCAGTCTGCTCAGAATGACGGGAGAATTATCGTCTAACCGGTTGACTGACGGACTGATGGTTCAGAATACCCGTGTTTTTCATACATCATTCTGGCATCAGTCTAAGCCGGATCAAACTGATGGACTGAACTGACGCCAGACTGAGCGTGTAACCTATGAATAAGACATCATTATTAAAATTCATAAATTGATAATAAAAAACTATCAAGACAAAAAGTAGCATGTTAATTTCCCTCCAAGCGTCATTCGCAAAATAAACACCGCTGGTTAAATTCACTGTAACTATAAGATGGAAGGTCTGCGCTGTTCCGTCTGGAACATTATTAACCTCTACAATGGAGCCTTATTCCGAACTGATTCGTTTAAGAAATAAAACTTTAAACTGTATTTAATTTCAGTTGCAGGTACTTTGTATTGTAAGTTTTTGATGATGTTTCGAAACCGATCGTAATTTTAGTTATGAAATAAAAACAAGTTCAACTTTTTATCTAATAGCATTTAATTACATTATAAAGTGTATCTATGGCAAAGTGGTGGGATTCAATACATTCATAATAGGCATGACGACAGTATCCATAAATGATCGTATTAGTATTTTTAAGGGAAAATGTATAATAAATAAATTAAATATAGTGACTTAGAAATCTTAAAAACATTAAGATTAATGAGATTATCAATAAAATAAAACATTGAAATTCTGCAGTTGGCCATTTTGACTAAAACACGCGTGACGTCACGCTTAAGTAAACAACTCACGTCAGATGTGTTTTGTTGTTATGAATATGTTGAGAATACGCATTTTTATTTATTTTCTATTGTTTCACGTATGCTTTATCGACTCAGAACAGAAATATAATTGCGAATTCACGAATACATGGTTCGGGGTTCTCCGCGCCAACTTTATACAATCATTTCTTATTATTTTCTCGCTTGAAATAATTACTAACACATTTTTGAGCATTATTTTTATGTGGATTCACACTGCAATACTGCACACCACTTATAAACTTTGAAATTCGTTTTTATAACACATATTAAATAAATATTTTTTTAATTTTCTTCGCAATGCGTACAAATAATTACGTATTTACTAAAGAGTGACGTCACGCCTACGCCATGACACCTGCGAGCTGTTTTGGCACAGTTAATAAATATTTTTTGAAAAATGGCTTTTATCTTCGTTAAATTTAAGTATATTACCGAAATATAGGGTTTTTCTTGTATAGTAAACGTATACACACATTATGGAAGAGGATTTCAAAATCTTTCGTCATGCCTATTATTGTAGAAAAAAGACGCTCTTTTTAAATCTATTCTTAAACTTATTGTTAAACTACTTCCCAACTAAGATAAATTATACTACCACGTTCCAATCAAAGTTGCCAACAAAGTATGAAACCACAGAGCAGTAATGCGTGCGAATGAATAATGCATTGCATTCACTACACGTAGGTACACGTGTCTCATGCATTCCGATTGCGATGTTACGGCCAATCGCGTATCATGCCGATACAGCTATCCAGCTAGATGTGGATCAACTTGTTAGGGTGCTTTTCCACCAGAGTTGTGCTATGCAGATATGCTTATAGGATGTAATAGCTAAGCTTTAATAGTATGTGACCGATTCCACTGATATGACTGACTATGTAGGTGCACGAGGTAGATGTGCTGCTCGAGCTATCGATTGTTGTATAGATGGATGCTGATAAAAATGTGTAGCACAGCATGAGGGTCTTATAAAGAGATATGTAAATAAACTTCACAATATTTAATATGATGTAGGTATATTATGAAAAGCTCTAGATCCTTTAAATAGATAAAATTATATTGATTAGATGAAATTAAGAAAAAAAAACTGGTTTGCATGGTTGCGAACTGCGTGCTGTTCAATAAGAGAGAGACCTGAGACTACAATTCCTTTGATTACTACAAAATATAATCGAAAAATCCTACATACATTAAATTACCTATAACAAAATACAGTAGAGTGTCAGCTTGTCAATTTAGCACGTACATAAGGATGTAATTCTCAGTGAATCGTACGTGCACATAATAACAATGTGGAGGGACGCTTGCTGAGGGCTGTCGGGCAATAATAGTAACCTGTTGCCGCAACAAAATCGTGCGGAACGGAGCGTTGCTACTGCGTCATCGCGGCGTCACGTCGCCGCGCCGTGCGATTGGCCGCGGATGACCTTACCATTGTCCGCTACCACTTCGATTCGCCACGCAGCCGTCGAGCAGTTAACTCCTTCGCTAAAATTAATTGTACCAAACGCACTCTGTAATTTTGACTATTAAATTTTAAACGCGCAAATTTATTTTCGACTTTCTTGCCACCCTAAATCCATTGAAACATAAACATTTCTGGACCTTCGACCCCGGATCCTGGATTTTGGAGACGCAATCGGCGAAGAAGTCGCAAAATTACAGTGCAGTTTGGTAAGACGGCCAGCTAATTTATCCAACCCTGTGAAGCTTCATCTGATTGATGCTGTGCTTTGTAAATTCCAGAGCTTTCGGTGTTGCTTGCCTCCTCACGTGCTTTTACGCAACCGAAGAATCTGCTTCACGTGGCACGTAAGTACTTGTAGCTTTTACTTCAGTAATTATGTCTCTATCTGAACAAAAGGAGCTTAAGGATTTGAGGAAAAAAAGGGGTTTAATTAAATGTAGATTAACTAATTTTAAAAAATACGTTTCTTCGTTTGAAAATGTTGACCTTGACACGCATCAGAGGGCAGAACTAAAACTACGTATACCAGGTGCACAAAGTTTAATGAACGATTTCAACCAAGTACAAAGTAAAATCGAAGATCTTGTCCCGGAGTCAGAAACGGATAAACTCATAGAATCACGCGTCGAGTTTGAGAGGGAATATTATGTTGTCCTGGCGATGCTGGACTGCATGGTAAACCCAGATGGTTCCGAGGATAGATCTGTTAATAAATCCATTGACTGTTCCTTAGCGCACGACCATACGACCTGTAACAATTTTAGTAACGATTCAGTAAAATTACCGACTATTTCTGTACCTAGCTTTGACGGTTCACATGAACACTGGGTAGAATTTCGCGATACGTTTTCATCCTTAATTCATGATTCGAAATCAATACCACCAATTCAAAAATTTCACTATTTAAAGGCGAGTTTAAAAGGTGACGCTAAAATTGTAATAGAAAACGTTGAATTTTCATCCAATAATTATCTGGTTGCATGGGATCTTTTATTAAACCGCTTTAATAACACGCGATTGATAGTGCAAAGTCACATTAAAGCAATATTTTCCCTACAAAATGTCTCCAGAGAATCAGCTTGTCAATTGCACAATTTAATCGATACAGTTTTGAAAAATTTACGTATTCTTAAAATTTTAGGGGAACCCACTGAATATTGGGACACATTAATTATTTATATCGTGGTATCAAAGTTAGATCCCACCACTGAACGCGAGTGGGAACAATTTAAGATCACTTTTTATAAAATACATAAGGACAAAATTATTAAGCTACATGATTTATTGGAATTTATTAAAGAAAAAGCCGATTTATTAACTACACTTTCCGTAAATCACAGTAAACCTAGTATTTCGAATAATTCAAATAAATTTTCTACTTACCAAAATAAAAATTCATCATCCAAAATTCATTGCAACATAGTTTCGGATAACAAACATTCTAAATCGCAATCCAATAAGTCGCGCAGCCATTACAAGTCATGTTTGCTATGTAACGAAAAGCATCAGCTATATTCATGCCAGAAGTTTCTCGACTTATCCCCGCAACATAGGTTTAATTTCATAAAGGATAAAGACTTATGCATTAATTGTATGCGTCCAGGTCATTCGGTTGGTACTTGTCTTTTCGGTCCGTGTCGAAAGTGTGAACAAAAGCACAATAGTTTACTTTGTGATGCAATTAAATTATCACCAATTAAGCAAAATACAGTGACGTTAACTACGTACGAGCACCCCTCGCTTACTAATACGCATCCCGTTACATCAGATAACGCACACATGCAACTTCAATGTACTAATCACGCACAAACCGTTATGTATACAAAGGATGACAATTCTTCGCAACAGATTGTCATATTGTCTACGGCGATAGTTGAAGTATGTAATGAATCGGGTGAGTATTATTGCGCACGCGCAGTTCTAGATAGCGGAAGCGAGCGATCCTTTATAACGCAATCGTTAGCAAATAAATTAAATATACGAATATTACAGTCCACTCAACATATTCACGGTGTAGGTAATTCTATTACGCAATGTTCGCAATCTTGTAACATTGAAATTAAATCGCGCGACGGGAGCTTCACTGCCCGTTTTCAATGTTTAATTTTGCCCCAAATTACATCAAAATTGCCTACAACTACATTTAATTTCAATCAATTTAATATTCCTCACAATTTATTGTTAGCTGATCCCAGTTTTTACGAAAGTCAACCTATTGATTTACTGATCGGTGCTGATTTATTTTGGGAATTAATAACCGAAGGAAAAATGCGCCTTAAAAGTGGTCCTTTCCTTCAAAACACCAAATTAGGTTGGATAGTGTCAGGTGCAATTAAATCTTTTCCGTATACTAATAATAAAAATTCAACACATATTAATTGTAATTATTCGTCATTATCCACGGAAGATGATTCACTCGATAAGTTAGTTAGGAATTTCTGGGAATTGGAAGAAATATCCGCGCCTAGCAATAAATTACAGCAATTATCTAGCGAAGATATTGCTTGTGAGGAACATTTTATTCGCACAACACGTCGACTTTCCGATGGTCGTTTCTGTGTTTCAATTCCGTTGAAACAATCACCTGAGTTATTAGGTAATACACGCGCACAAGCTGAACGTCGTTTTTACGCGTTAGAGAAACGTCTTCAGCAAAATACTAATTATAAAAAGATGTATTCTGATTTTATACAGGAATATATTAATTTAGGTCATATGAGTCTCGTCAATACGTATGGGAATCCGCACTATTTCCTACCGCATCATGGTGTGTTTAGGGAGCACGCCACCACAACTAAATTACGCGTAGTTTTTGATGCGAGTATGAAGTCTAGTTCCGGCGTATCATTAAACGACATACAAATGATTGGACCTGCTATTCAAGGTGACTTAATTTCTATTTTATTACGTTTTCGCGAGAATAGGTATGTTGCATGCGCTGACATTGAAAAATTTTACAGGCAATTGAATATTGCTGAAGATCAGCGTGACCTGCAGCTGATCTTGTGGCGGGATGATCCCTCAGAGCCGCTGAGGGTGTACCGACTCAACACCGTGACGTACGGAACGGCATCCGCACCGTATCTAAGTTGTAGATGTTTAAAGGAATTAGCCAAACACTCGAATATTCCGTATGTAGCCGATACTATTAATAATTGTTTTTACGTTGACGATCTCATAGTTTCATCGAATTCTATGTCCGAATTAGAAAATATTTGTAAAGAAACTAGTAGTCTTTTAGATTCAGCATGTATTAAATTACGAAAATGGATTTTTAGTCATAATTTAAATTTAATTACGCCTAGCATTAATGAATCGCAAACGCACGATCTCTGTTTACTTAATAAAACTTGTAACAATAAAACTTTAGGTATCGGATGGAATAGTCTCGATGATTACATTTATTATTTCACGCAAATTATACAAAAGAGTGAAATAGTGACAAAACGTATTATTTTATCATGTGCTTCACAAATATACGATCCGCTAGGATTATTAAGTCCGGTTATTACTATCGCAAAGCATTTATTACAAAGATGTTGGTTGTTAAAATTGACGTGGGATGAATCAGTTCCTAACGAAATTTCGCAAATATGGGATAAATTTATAAATGGATTATCTTTTCTTAGTAGTTTACGAATACCGCGTCACGGTATGTGCATTGATCCAGTGCGAACCGAACTACATATATTTACCGATGCTTCACAGGTCGCGTACGGAGCTTGCGCATACGCTCGTACGATCAATGCAACAGCTGATGTCACAGTGCGCTTGATATGTTCGAAGGGTAAGATCGCGCCGACTAAACCTACAACTATACCTAGATTAGAGTTGTGTGGTGCGTTGTTAGGTGCACGATTATATTATAAGCTTATTGGATCACTGCGTTCAAACTTTGATAAAATAGTATTTTGGACAGATTCAACTATCGTGTTAGGTTGGTTAGGTATGCCTACTAATTTATTAAAACCTTATGTTCAAAATAGGACGGCAGAGATTCACGAGCTGACCAAGGAACATCCATGGCGTCACGTCGCAGGCAAGGATAATCCAGCCGATTTAGTCTCACGTGGGCAAGGTCTAGAAGCGCTTAGCTCCTCATCTTTATGGTGGGAGGGTCCATTATTTTTACATAATGTACATTTTGAATTGCCCGAATTAAAACATTCCAAATTAATTAATTCAGATTTACCGGAAATTAAATCTACAAATATTTGTTGTCACATAAGTAATAATTTAAACGATAATTTAATTATTTTTTCTCGATTTTCACAATATAATAGACTTAAACGCGCAGCTGCTTATGTATTACGTTTTATTAATAACGCGCGGAATAAAACTAATAAGTGGACAGGTCTATTATCAGTTGAGGAATTAAGTCGTGCTGAATTAACGTTAGCAAAGTTGAGTCAACAGGAATCGTTTCCCGATATTTATTATGCGCTTAAAAATAATAAAAATATAACGAATATATCAGGCTACAATCAAATTTCTAAATTAAATGTATTCTTTGACGCAAATAATAATTTAATTCGTGTAGGTGGGCGTATTCAAAATTCGCCAAATTTTAGTTTTAATAAAAAATTTCCTATTTTAATCGCAGCTAATCATCATTTTTCACTTTTGCTTTTTCGGTTCGAGCATGAACGTTTACTCCACGCCGGGCCACAGCTTTTACTGTTTACGCTCAGAGAGATGTGGTGGCCGGTCGGCGGCAGAAACCTCGCTAGGAAGGTGGTACATTCGTGCATGCGCTGCGCACGACTGCAACCGACTACAGTCGCGCCTATTATGGGGAATCTACCGCAGGAGCGTCTGGACCCAGGTTATCCGTTTATACGTTGTGGTGTCGACTACGCTGGCCCAGTGTTCACGTTAAATCGTAAAGGCAAAGGTGCTAAGTTACAAAAATCGTACATATGCTTATTTATATGTTTTGTTACACGCGCGGTTCACTTGGAACTTGTTAGCGATCTATCGTCGGAATCATATCTCTTAGCTCTTAAACGTTTTATATCGCGGCGAGGTAAACCCGTGACTATCTTTTCTGACAATGGGAAGAATTTTGTCGGTCTCATGAATGAGTTCAAAAAATTTTTAGCTAGCTGTTCTGATGAAATTAAAGCATATGCAACTTCGCAAAATATTAATTTTAAAATGATACCTTTTTACGCTAGTCATTTCGGGGGATTGTGGGAAGCTGGAGTAAAAAGCTGCAAGCACCATCTCAAACGTGTAGTAGGTAACGCACATCTAACGTTCGAGGAATTTAGCACAGTATTGACCCAGGTTGAAGCTGTCCTGAACTCCCGTCCTTTGACCCATCTTTCCACAGATCCCAATGATTTCCTTCCACTTAGCCCTGCACATTTCCTGGTTGGTCGTCCGCTGACTGCACCTGTAACGGCTGAGCAGCTATACGACGTGCCTGAGCTTCGTCTCCCGAGGTTCCAGAGGGTGGAACAAATACGCCAGCACTTTTGGAATCGTTGGTCCAAAGAGTATGTCTCCGAGATGCAAACGCGAACCAGATGGCACCAGCACAAGGGGGATCTCAAGGAGAACACGCTCGTTCTTATTAAGGACGACCGATTGCCGCCGTTGAAGTGGAGCTTGGGGCGCATCCACGCGACATATCCGGGGAAGGATGGAGTAGCACGAGTGGCCGACATTCGTACTGCAGACGGCATCGTGCGTCGGGCGTTCACTAAAATTTGTCCGCTTCCTTCACCAGATAGCTGATTCTTCGCTTCGTGGTCGACAGTTCGTTGGAACCAGCACGTTCCAAGGCCGGGAGCATGTTGCCGCAACAAAATCGTGCGGAACGGAGCGTTGCTACTGCGTCATCGCGGCGTCACGTCGCCGCGCCGTGCGATTGGCCGCGGATGACCTTACCATTGTCCGCTACCACTTCGATTCGCCACGCAGCCGTCGAGCAGTTAACTCCTTCGCTAAAATTAATTGTACCAAACGCACTCTGTAATTTTGACTATTAAATTTTAAACGCGCAAATTTATTTTCGACTTTCTTGCCACCCTAAATCCATTGAAACATAACCCTTTCCGTTCAGTGTTGCCGTAAAGAGCTTGTTAATAAGGGTAGGTATGCACGAGCGTGCGCTTTTGTATTTAATTGGAATTACGCAGCAGATTATTATATGTCTCTACACTGTGCAGTAGTGAATTTTTTGACAATATTTTAGACAATAGCAAACATTTTGAATGTTATAAATAAAAGTGTGTTATATTCAAATGAAGAAATAATTCAGAAGGCAGATGTAAAATGTATATTGGTGTGTTACTAAGCTGTAATTCATTAATGAAGAAATGGTATACCTACACCATATATTGATATAGTCAAGTTGAGAAGCGATACCAACGACCAGTTGCAAGAAACCTAAACTCCACAATATCTATTTAGTAAATAAACGCGACATCACATGTCGTTGGGTACACGCGTTCCTGAGGTTGTAAAAATTTATTAACGTCTGAACGTCTGAAGAGACGCTCCTCGGATGGATGTTTCTAGATCTTTCTAGCACAATTGTTTGTATGAAACAAATATGTAGAGCTCAGTCGAGGTATTTGTGCTATTAGTACCTACTTGAGTATTTAAAGTGGTTTAGTTGGAAATTAAGTATAGGGGAAAAAAAATTAATCTAATATTGTAGGAGAGGAACTATGTTAATGTCCGAACGATTGGAACGAATGGACCGAACGATTATGAAGAATTTATATTTATAGTGATGAAGGTTGATCAAGGACAAACAAACTTGAATTATGTGAAATAGAAGACAACGTAAATCGATTAATATTGCTGCTTAATCGAAAAATATTGCTTGATAACTAAATACAACAACAAATGTTCTCGATTCCCTTTATAAGTTTATTCGCTATCGCGTTTAACACAGCGAGTGTCAATTCCTGCGATCGCATACAGATCCACAATTTCCTCTCCCGCCGGGAACGTTTATATGTCTGTATATTGTGTGTATGTATGTTGCTGTGTATGTACAGCTGTGTGAATGCTAGCAGACAGCTCCCGTCGCAAAGCATCCGGCGATGTAAGCTGGTCGTAGCGATTGGCACAAAAGGTATGTCCATGAGAATGCTTGGCTAGGGAGATGTTACACCGCTATTTATGGACATTATTCGCTATGTTTAGGGGTTTTGCCTGTTTCACGTGAAATTTATTAGGTGTGAGAGGTGATTAGTTTAAACGTAGATTATAACAGTTATTTTAAGACTTACACGTTCACTAATTTAACAATATGTGTACATATTAAGTTTAATAATAAGAATTTTACGCTATGAAAATCGTGTACCGTCTGCGAAATCGAGAAGAATTATTAATAAGAAAAGCAAACACTGGAATAAAAGAACACAATGTCACGGGCAACATCTAATAAAGAGGTGGATTATAAAAACATTCTTGCACAGCGTTATAATTAACTCGGTACATGGCGGGCGAGACGGGACGCAATAAATAAATGTGCAGCCAAGGTAAATATCAAGACGTGTGTGCAGTGGCGTAGCTAGGTAAACAAGGGCCCTGGGGTACGAAATAGGGCCTTTCAAGGATCAACGGAAGCAATATAACGTTATGTCTAGATAAGTCTTGTCATTTATTTTGAAAATGGAAGAAATGTTGGAAAGTTCAGTTCGATCGAGAATTTCTGATAGGCCCCGAGGGCTCCAGGTTTTAGGGCCCTGGGTACTGGCCCTCCTATCCCCTGGGTAGCTACGCCACTGTGTATGTGTTATTTGCTCCGTGGAAAGTTCAAGTGAAAGTTGAAGTCGCACCGCCACGTGCACGGCACACGGCGCCGGGGTGACCTCCGAAACATTCGCTGGAAATTGTCTTATATTTTCCACTTTACGGAATACAAAGCGAGCAGTTATGTAAGCGTTCCCTGTGAGCTGTTTTTGCGAACGTTAAATACATACGTGTAATGAAATGTATTTACATAGTTGATGGATTGTTTGCCTGCTGTAGTATGTGTCAAATATGATTTATTATTTGTTTGAAGTTTGGTAGGTAGTGGTAAATAGTTAATACTTATTCGTTATCCACAATAATTGTGATAATATCACATATACTAGTTACAGATTATGTATTTAAGTCGTTGCGTATGAAAAAAATATCGGAATGGTAATTAATTCTAAGATGTATCTTCCTTTAACATCAATCGAAGTCGCGAACAAGCAATATACGTAATTTAATTACAAGCCACAAAATGTAGAAGGAAAATTCACGGAGCCCATATCAATAATTCATCCTTACAATCCCATTATAAGAGATCTCAATATCTCAATAGCCAATCACGATCGCGAAAATTATTATTTGGTCACGTTCCTGGACGGAATGCTTTTTGTAAACATTCTCAAAGAAAACGTGCGAAAATGTGATTAGTATATCTGCGGTTGTATACACTGATTTTGAATTTCATAGCTAAGAGATGAAACACTGATTTGTTATTTATTCTACTGATGAATCTGTACAGATTCTTATGTATGTTGAGAGGATATTTTTTTGTTCTAAATAATTTGTAGACACTTATTTTATTAAAACATTAAAATCTTAAATTAGTATTAAAGCTATTAAAGGTAAAGTAAAAAAAAAACCTAAAGCAGTAGATATTGCAATGGATTATAATTGTAAATAAAAGAGAGTTTGAATTAAAATATATTAAAAAAAAAAACATTTAAGCTAGTTCGCTCGTCAAGAAAATTGCAGAATTCAATGCATCTTACTATGTACACTACAAGACGTGACACTTCACTAATGAAATACATTAACGAAGTATATAAATAAATCTAAGATAAGAAACGATCAGATAAATATATATTAAGTAATTATACATATAGTAAGAGTCTGAAGAAATTCATTTATTTTATTTTTTTTACGAGTAACAAAGTATCTAGTTATAGACCTTACCATTACGCTCTCCATTTACGCAATTTCACACAAACGCATGAAGAAATTAGAGTTAAAAAAAATTCACAAAGATATAAATAAGTCAATACAATACATACAGTCGTAAAACGGGCGTGTTCGGATTCAGCGAGTTAATTAAAACAAAAGCCTCCCTTAAATCATAAAAGAGGAAATGGAATCGAGAGGATTTCCGTTATTGGCCGTATTGGAGCATGGAACCTTCTGGTGTATAGATTGGATAATACCTAATTTTAAACGTTTTTTTGGATTCATATCGAAGACGAGATATAAGTAGAACTGCACTCAATTAAACATATAAAAAAGCGCGTGTGTGCCGAGCACACGTGTCAAAAGTAAAACTTCTTTGGCATGATTCAAAGATACCAAAATCGTCGCCTTACTCCAATACGTGACGGTATTGCCATGACGCTACGTTGAAATTTTACTCTCAACGCGCCTAAAGAAGATTCACTTCAATAAAAATATATTGTTCAACAGATTTAAAATGTACAAACGATGGTATTCTATTAGTCTAAGATCCCACTGCAGGATTACTTCGTTCATAGTTTTTTTGATGAAACCAAAATTTTATGTATATTTGGATCTAGTACTATATGTTTGAAGTTCAAATAGCAACTAATGAGGTTCTTGCTAACTTTCCTAGAAACTGTTTACCGAACCAATCGCCGTGTAATATGAGTTATGACTTCTAAAAGGAGACAATGTGAATAAATAAATGTGCAACATAATTGAACAGTGCTTTTACTATTATACTCCATTATTATATCTATACCAAACCTTGTACATTGGCCTGGAATATATCTTTAGTTCCATAATAGATATAACTTTCAACCCAAAAATTTTAACCGTCCCCGAAATGGACAATGGGAGAAACAAAAAGCGAGCAAAAACGTTCACAATGGTTTTTCCATGATGCTTTATAATGATGCGACGTTAAATATAGATTTAAACGAGACCTAAACACTTAATCTCTTTGTGAGAACTTTTAATTACCGCGACCTTCCTGGCTCGCACAGCTTCTAATAACACTACCTCAACAACACACGGAATTTTAGATCTTAATATTAACGAAATACAGTCCTATCTGCTGAGCCTTTTTTTATTAGAATAATTAGCGCTTCGAGTTGATTTAAGTTCAGATATCGTCGAGAGGATAGCTCAATTTCTCAAACAGAATCCTGTTAAAAATTACGGGAGCCTTTGTGATGTTGGATCGTCAACGGTTATAAAATTCGCGGGATTTTTACATTAGCTACCTTTTATGGGCTTCCCGGTGGGTATTATGTAATCATGCTTAAGTGTGCTTTGGAATTAGTATGAGCTTTATATAAAAATGTTAATGTAGAACTAAAATACTATAATTTTTTATATAAAAAAATATGTAAAAGTTTTACTGTTTAGGACGTTCCGTGGTGAACATTACAAATATCCCAAGGGATTAATTCATACCGGCTCAAAAAGTCTATTGTTTTAATCCGACAAATAGACCAAACTTTCCGCTTACACGTAAATTTATTGAGTGTGATGTTGACGCGTATAAAGCTATTTCTGTCATATTTACACGTTTTTGTTCTCGCAGGTAATTAATTTCGTCCAACCTCTGTGTGGCAATGTACCTCTTTCTAAATTTCAGCCGAAAAGTTGCGCAATTCGCTCGGGATTAAACGAATTCCACGGCTTCTTTTAGCCGCCACCTCTGCGTTGTTTCACGTTATGAAATAACTTGAATATAATTGGATAGAGTTGTAAGAGAACTCTTTGAAAGGATACCCGTTTGAGAAACGTGATTTGTTACGACTAGTAACTAAAAGTTACAAGACATCAAAGGATAATATTAAACTTTTCATATTGTAAGGTTTTTATCGCTTTGCGTAACAAATTAAAATGCAGCGTGTTTCTCTGTTGTTTTTCATTAAATAGTAACGTAGTGGTTTTTAAATTTGATTAATTAAAAACGCTTGCGGCCAAATTTTGACTGGCAACCTAGTCGATATATATTCTCCTAATTATAAATATACATAAAATTTTGGTTTCATCAAAAAAACTATGAACGCAATAATCCTGCGGTGGGATCTAGTACGTGTAATTTCTCTCCATTTAATAAGACAAGATTAACACAGTGTGACATTTTCAAGAACACGTGTCAAACTTTCAAAAGCATATATTATGTAAATTAATTTCTTCCTTCGTATAATAATAGAAATCCCGACATTACATAGAGAATTTCATTTATTCGTATAAATTCACTTGGAGATTGAGGAAGGCGATTATATTACGAATTACAATTTTCACGCACATCTGATCTTTCTTTGTGCAGTGGGTTTCGTTTCGCGATGAATTTATCTTATCAAAAAGCCTTTATATGTGCCATATCATGTCCCACACGAGCCATAGGTATATCGGATTCGTTTAATAGAATATGTATGAATGGCACTTAAATGTAAAAAAAATAATTATTAATAAAGAAGAAATTTTCAAAATTTGTCAAATGTATTTTTAATTTTGGAATGCTACGAGAGCTACGAATACGAGTTGTGTGTATATTTTAATATGGAAACTGCTACTCTTGATCTGAAACGACATATTTAAATCGTTACACGAAAATATTTTGTTATGTTGTTTATTTCATTTATTATTTTTCAACATGCTTAAATCTAGGGCGCCCTCGAAAATGTTGTTGTTGCTTTGCCTAATATTGTTTTTTTTATGTTCGTAGTATCTAATGGGAGGTTTTTATAAAGGCTTTAGTGACACGCATTCATGCTCGTTTTGAATTGAAATGTGATCCCGGAGTTGAGATTTTACAAATGTCTCAGGTGATATACCTTAATAAGGTACTAGAAGCAGTAATCTGTTAAAGGATGCGAAAAATATATCTTTTCAAAAGATATAACAAGTAAAAAACTGATGTGTATTTCGTAGAATACTTTCGTATTCACAATAATACAATGTGAAATCATATTAAGAAAAAGGGAGTATTTTACTAAGACTGTATCGTTTTCAGAAAAGTAGGTACTCATATTTATTTAAATGTAAAAGCATAAGTCATATTTATTTTAATATTCCGTGAAAATTAGGAATTTGTTATTTTCATTAAAGTATCCAGAGCATTCGTAGAAATAGTTTTGGTAATAAACCTACAAATGGAGATGTTATTAAAACATTCTCAGCATTACCTAAATGTACATTGGTATTTAAAATATTGCTGAGGGATTCTAGACGATTTATGAATTATATCCAGTATACAATATATTGAGACTAATTGAATGTTAGTACTACGCAGTAATTGCAGTGTTAACAGCTATATAATACGTTAAGACGGATTGAATAGTATACAGGGCGCTATACATAATTGTGTATGTATCACTACATAGTATAAAACAAAGTAGCTTTCTCTGTCCCTATGTCCCTTTGTTTGCTTAAATCTTTAAAACTACGCAACGGATTTTGATGCGGTTTTTTTTAATAGATAGAGTGATTCAAGAGGAAGGTTTTAGTATATAATTTATTAGGTTTTATGCAAAGCGGGCGAAGCCGCGGGCGGTAAGCTAGTACTTAGATAAAGTAATAATAAATAACAGAAAACTATTTCTAGTTTAAATTTAATGTAGTGTATATTAAAATTTAAAAGTGACCATTTGTAGATAATAGAGAGACATTTTTATGAGCATATAAAACAAATTTATCGTAAAATTGAATATTCAACGTTGGTAGATAACAATTTTATATTCTTGAAGCGGTTGATGCGAAACGTAGCATGTCTACGGAGCTTGTAGACGTGCTACGTCGGCTACGTCGTAGCCTTTTAGACCGTAGCACGAATAACACTGTGATAATATACATTGAAGTTATAAGGAAATGAAATAATAGATTTTTTATATTTTTGTTATATTTTGTATTACCTATAAGAGCTAGCGCGCAAGAGCAACTTTTGTCTCTCGCATCAACTCTATGAGCTAGTAAGAAAGTGCGCGCACGTAGCGACGCAACTTCCTATAGAGTTGATGGGAGAGACAAAATAGTTGCGGAGACAAAAGTTGCTCTTGCGCGCTAGCTCTAATACTTACGTGTTCTTTATGGATGGATTTTGGAAATTGAAAATGAAACATATATCCACAGATTCTACGGTGATGTAACTATTTTCAATATTTATGATTTTGCTTTTGCAGTGTGATAAAATTATAGATAGCAAACAAAATCAATCCTTTTTATAAAATACCATAAATTCTTGAGATTATAATTAATAGGACCCGATCAAAAAACATAAAAAAGCAAAAGTTAAGTAAGTAAACTTGAAAGTAAATTTCATCCCGTTACAAGTATAGCGGTGTGACACGGTCGCTTTTATGCAATGATCGTAAAATTGCCAAGTCCTAGTTCGCAAGTCACGAGTCGCGACGTAAAGTGTGTCGGCGCGGGCCGCGTTCGACACTTCATTACAACTTGCGACTTACCGTCACTACGTGTTTTGCTTTATTTTTAATGTACTATGTGACATTATTTGCGGTGGCTTGGTGTCGACATAAACCGACTTGAAATTTGAATGGTTGACTATCGGGTTATGTTGTGTTTTTAATAACGAGCTGTTCTTTAATATAATTATAAATATTATTATTTACATGCAATTTTGGAAGCCCGTATCGTTCACATTTTTGTGCATTAGGTCCGTTCTGTTTACATACAATAGTCAACATAATTTTTAATGGTTGGTGACTGATTATGTGCTGATAAAAAAAAAAACTTTAAATCATAGAATAATATGCTATCGAATAATAACAGCTAAATACATAACTTATGATTAATATTCAAATTATTGTAGTAAAGCCTCTATTTTACCCTCCATTAATTAAACAAACACGTACTAAGTGTTAAATAATGTTTCTCCATAACATAAACTAGAGCTGCGGTTTGAGCCCTGGATAAATAAATTTACTAACAATTACGCGAAACGAATTCGTAATTCAGGCACTTGGCTGTGCGATAATTATTCCTCATAATTGTGTAAACATTATGACTCAAAAGCTTCTAGTCTATAC
>CAJQZM010032185.1:0-17475 GCA_907164665.1 Colias nastes | reverse complement strand
TCGGAACAACCTACCCCCGGCACTTTGAACCCCGGCCTCCCCTACGTCTTACACCAACAAATTTCCAAGACTTGGCTTATAATGAGAGCTCTCGGGACAAAAGGTTAGCGGAGTTGACTTCGAGGACATAAATAATATAACATGGAGGGGTCTAGAGGGGTCTAGAGACGTAGATATGAGATTGGTTGGCATTCACAGTAGGTATCTAGGTAAACTCACTCTTTTAAATAGATTTTTATATAATTTTTTTTATTATTGCCAGTACTCATATAGAGAATTGTGTACGTCACACTCGTAAAATATAATCGCCATTTTTATTGTACAAATAATAAAGAGAAATATTGTTTTTGGATCAATTTTCAAATAGTTAAAATTAGTAGACCGCGATAAGGTAAGAGAAATTGAGGTACTTACACAGTTTCAAATATAAAACTGAATGAACATCTTCATTGCGATCTGTATTTTTATTGATGATGTCTATCATCATCATATGAAAGTGGATATAAAATCAATCGATTAATATCAATTTAAGTCGATTATTAAAGTGCTTGCGGCGTTCTATAAAACTCAGTCTCAATCTGATCAAATTTTGCCTAAAAATCGATTCAACAAAGCATGAACCAAATAACGTCCTAGTAAAGCTCGTATTTGCACATTAAATAGATAATTAATGTATAATTCGAAAATCTAGATCGATTTAAATATGAAACCTGTTTAGTATCTTAATTGCGAGTTCGTGGAATGTTTTATGAAGCAATGACAAATTACTTGGCTTTGATGGAAGGCTTATAGGTTTAGGTAAAAACTCGATATTGATTATCTGGCCAAACGATAATTGATCGACTGGTTTAGTCGTACCTCGTTAACAGCCTACCGCCTCTATCAAAATAGTCTTACTTTCTATGAAAGGAAATCGAAATTATCTCACTGCATGGACACATTCCATTTCTCTCTCGGTAGTTTTGATAATTGTATCTTGTGCGTTTTTACTTTTATCGCGATTGCCGTAACAAAATTTGGTCAGTTAAAAGTTAAAACTTTAATTTGTAAACTCCGCGTCCGTAACAAATGCTTTAAATTATACGCAACAAGTACGAAAAAGCTAATTTAAATGTGGAATAAAAAATATGAACAAAAAAGCTGTAGCAATATTGTAATACCATTATTATCATTTATAAGCATTTTAATTCACTATTGAATCCCTCGCAAAACATGTCACTTTATCTAATATCCCCTCGTCCGAACAGAAAATATCGTGAAACTCGATTTCCTGTTTGTGCTAGTGACAACATTGAATCAACAGATCAAATTCGTAGATACAAAATCCAACAAATTGTTACAGTAAACATTAACTAAAAATGCACTTAGTCCCAACTCGCGTGTGGTTTCATTTACTAACAAACAAAGAGTTTAAAAAGGGCGCAGGTCAATGACCGTGAGTAAAAAGTATGAACGCCATAGCGACAGACAGGTAGGAAGAAACAGTGGCCAACAATTCATTTGAACAAGGAAAGCTAATAAAACTGTCCCGATGCACGAGTTCGCGGCTAATTGCCGTCGCGTTGATTGCTGAGAACAACTTCCAGTTCACCGAAGACGGAGGCAGGTCTTCGCGCTTAGCGTAGGTATTAATAGCGAAACGGAGCGGGCCTCACATGTAAAATGGACACCAGTTTTAGAAGTGCTTGTGTCTATTTCGAACAAGTGTAAATAAATCTAGCTAGTCACTTTCGACCGCGCTTGTCACTTTCATTGCTCGCTGTCGCTTGCCTTGTCCTGTCGTTACGCATAACTCTCCTACACATACGACCTTATAAGGTGACACTTGAGACGTACATGAAGTCGATATTCTGTATATGATATTAATTCCAACATTAGATTGTATGGTAAATAGAAATTTTTGCATAAGCATACTATATTATATCAATAACGATCGTATTGCCGCAGTCTATAGAAACCCTGTTTTCTGCGTTGGCGGGTGTGGTTTTGATGCCCACCAAGTGAAAACCTTTTATCATCTATATATAAGCATAGCATAGCTATATATGAAGACATAAATATAGAAGCAAATAAATTCGGAAATCTGAACGTTAATGTTGATTTATAATATCCGTTATAATTCAAACATTATTAATATCTTTACCTACATATTTATGTGTATCTTTAAAGAATGTTTTACTAGAAGGTCAAATAATAATGATTCTCTTTGATAATTTGATCCATGTTTTGCTTTGATAAATAATCCAAGGCAATGCGTAAAAGGTATGAGCAATGAGCATGTAGCTCTTGTCACATTACAATGACATGTCGGCAAATTCTTTACGCTGAGTGCTAAATGCTAATAGGTAGATTCTCACGCATAGTCATATAGAGCATTAAATATTGTATACTGGTAACAAATATTATTATATCATTTGATTGATATTTTATAATAGATCATTAATGCGTGACTAACGCCGAATAAAGTGGGATGACATAACAATACCCGTTTGAATATACGATGTAATGTAGCCGATATTGAAGCACGGCCGCGGCGCTGTGACGAACCAAAAAAAATGGACGCGACACCGTTACAATGCTTCGCGGAATTAAATAAAGAAAAAATGATGCAACGGTAATCTTTGTTCGCACGTAAGGCCCCATCCTCTTCAGTAAGGCACCGCATGTACTCCGGCCTACCATCCCATAATCACCATGTAATTAAAATACAGACAATTTAACGCTATTCTCAAAATGTTCCTCAATGAGGACGTTACTCCATTGAATGGAACTAATTATCATGTTTTTGCGAAGAAGAAAACGCAAAATCGTCAGGAATTATGTTGTATAGTCTTGACGTTTTAAAATGGCCGTAAATATACGAAACTCGGTCGGTTGTCACCTTTACTGCACCCAGATGGCACAGTTCCCAGTGAAAACGGTTTTGGCGTACGCGCGTAAAGCGCGTCTGCATCAACAGCAAGTCGGTATTTCCTTTTCTGAAAATGAACAATACTAAAAACGCGGAAAACAATTAGGCAATCTGAATGTTGACTATAAAAGATTTGATTCGCTCAGTTGCATTTTCAAGCGTCCTACATCAAAATTGGACCAGGTCGACGATTGAAGGACGGGAGGTCTGGAAAAAATTATACGCGGAAGAAATCTTGTTTCTATAGATACAAGAACGAGACGAGTGTATTGCTTCGAGGAATTCTTATAGAGCGTTAATGAGTAATATAAACCAATGTTCAAGAAAAAGTGTGCAGTAACGTGTTGCTATTGTGTCCATGAGGTGAAGACGGAAGGCGGGCGGTGGCGTGGGAGCCGACCTCCTCTTGGGAAAATCTCACTCCTATATTTCGTTCACATGCGAGTGTATTGATAAAAAGTTAAATCACCATTACAAATCATGACCATATCAAGGCGAGCAATGTTCTTGGAATATAATCGGTCGTATTCAATGCCGATATGCGTTTAAGATTTTATGCGAGTACGCGAAGAAGAAATAACTTATGATGTGAACGACCACATTTCAATGTAATAGTATATTACTTTTTCGAATAATTGGGGGATGAAGTTATGAACGATATGTTTCTTGAATTTTTTTACCACGTACTTTACATTACACAATATTTTTATTTTTAAGACGTTTGTTAAGTGCAATAATATACTAGATAATGATTTATGTCAATTATCTTTGCATTATATCTAGAGATTAAAGAACGTAGAGCAAACATGTACCTATAAAATGCAATTGCATAATTTGCATACTTATTCAAAAATATAAAAATATACCTTATCGTCGTGGTAAGATCAGTAGTAACTTTCTCAATACCAAATTACAAGCGAAAATACAAATATTGTTAATGTTAAGCATGATAATTGATGTGCAGTCCGTTGGCTTGGTTCTGGACGAGTGTAGTGCCAATGTCAATGCGACAGCTTGTCCTAAAAGGGTATTGTACTGATATCAACAAGTAAACCTTCACTTGTACTTACTTATCAACGTCGCTACCAAAAAACCATACGGCCATGGCATTTTTTATTGACTGCAATGATGAATCTATAAAAAGGCGACCAATTAACTTGAATTTTATTGTCTTTGAGACCGGAATTGTTTTTTTATGTTGATAATAATTATAAAAAATAGTAGACCTGTCAAAAAAATGTATCTTAATAATAATATGCTTTTCTACCCTGGGGATAAAATTATACATAGGAAAAGTTTGATTGATTTTTTTGTATGTTTTAAACTCACTAAGTTAAAATACCTTTAAATTTATTAAAGCAAATGAGAGCTATATTATTCTTAAAGATTGTTAAGTTTTTATCACGACTTGACACAGCCGGGGATGGAGCGAGCGGCAATGTATAATTATTCAAATGAGAAAATTATTACAAATTAAAAACTAATGTAATTAAGGTTACACTTATAAGGTTATATTTTTAAATTTATTCTTACATCATTAAAATATCAATAAGATAAATACACAAATATTAGTTTAATAGATCAAGTATAATTATTGCACATAATTACATTACCACTCCTAAATATTCGTAGGTAATATGGATAAATATCAGAGGTTAATCTGGAAAATATTAGAAGCATTAAGCTTATGGGGTACAGTTCTAGTCTGTTTTTACTTTAATACTCATCGCTGATTTAAATTTCATTTCAATATGTTGACATTTTAGATATATTTAACAGCATGGTCATCCAGTTTCGGACCCTTTGGCCTCTGAAGTCTTGCTATCTACGATCTGAGGTACGAGACCCGCTCAACTACTGGGTACTATAGATTTTATACATTATTTCCATTTACTGCTTACCTACCTTGCTTGCTACCTCTACAAATTGAAAAAGGAGACATTTTGTGAATTCAAACGCAAATTTATTTTTTCAGCATTTTCATAATTTCAAGATTTTGCGAATGCAGTCGAGGAAAGTAACAAGTTATATATTATGTACCTAGTTATGATATTCTTTAGCATCCCTTCTCATTTACATTATAAGTACTCCAGGGTATGTTACATAGATTGAAAATATAAAATTACATCTGAATGTAATCTAAAATGTAAACAGCCTATGGGAGTTTAAGGAGGAAGCTTCTTAGAAGTCTAATGTATTGCAACTATTAACATTTACATCAAACTGTATAGTGTATACATATATGAGTGGATGTTACAGGCGAACTTATTTCTTCACATTTGTAATCTAATCCATATAGTATTGACACGAATAGTTTGCATTGAGGTACGGTACTATTGTGTGAAGTGTCGTGCTACCTACTTCAAGTCTATGCGTGCGTGAATCCGATTGTAAAAATTACATACATTTTTAAAAAGTTAAGATTCGTGAATCGTAACGAATAAATCTTTTAACAATTGCAATCATCCTCGGTTTTTTTCAGATTAATTATCTAATTGGTCTGTTTTGCTACATCATTCACAGTCACTTCTTGATTGCGATAATCTATAAAGTCTTATTAATTGCCGAATACATAAGTATTAGGCAATTATATACCTATATACATCTATGGAAGATGAAAAATTTTGTAAACTCTATATAATTTTAAACGTATAATTTTCAGATACCACTGTGTAAAAAAATATTTTAAAAAGGTACGTAATTATTCGACGCAATGAATGCTTTTTGAATTAAATTAAATTCTTGTGAAAGTGAAAATGTGTTAAAATCCTACGATTTTTAAATTCTTATGTAAATGGCAAAATAATTATTTCATTTGGTTAAGTGCAAAATGCAACTGCAGTAGCTGCGGAGATTCCATATAATAAATAAATAAAATAAAAATCATTTATTGAACAATTTGTGGGTTAGGTACAAACATGTAACATTTGGACCCCAAACTAGGACAGCCTGTATTTTGGGGTCCACCTTCCTTAATGACACAATAATAACAGAACTATAGCATAATATTAACTTAAATAATGATTTAGGTAATTTAGCTATTTTTTTTATACAAAATTATACAAAATAAAATTTAAATTATACATTTTAACTCAAGTTTAGTAGATATACTCATATGTTGTGCGTGCGTGTTTGAAGGAGTGTGAGTGTTTGTATGCATGTGTGAGCGTGTGTGTATGTATGAGTGTGCGTGTGTGTGTGTGTGTGTGTGAATGTATGTGTGTATGAGTGTGTAAGCGCGTGGGTGGATGTAGTGGCCATAGTGGTTGCGTTTGCTAAATTTTTATTTGAACTATGTATTGTTCAGTATCTGAATAATTCTGGGTCAGCAACCACTCTGTAACCTTCTTTTTACATTTTACTATTCATACTAAATATTTTTGAGATATTTATAACATTGCGTGTCGCCTAAGATACAAAATAGAGTTGCCCAACACTCAATCTCAAATATGTACAAGTACCTACTTAATATGATTATTTTTCTACGATGAAAGCCTTTATAACAGTAATAAAACATGTCTCTATATGTGTAACGTTTACGTAACCTTTCAAATATTGTCTTGGCTAACAAAAACAAGAGTAAGGAGATATCATCTTTAACGATTATTTCTTGGTTTATCTAAATATTATTAAATTAAAATTACTATTATTAGTATTAAAATGTAAAAAACATTGATGTATCAATAGAAGAAACAAGATAAATATGTTACAATAGGCATGAGCTAAATCCATTTACAGAACACGGAACTACTATATACACAATTACAATAATTATAAATATATGCGTAAATTATCAAGCTATAGGTATGTTGTCCTTTAGAGTGAATGTAATAAATAAGTTAAGACAGACTCAGACAGGACACCTGTTGAAAGTCGTTCGAGCCATATATGAAAGTAAAGTAACAATACATATAAAAATAATTCTTGATTCATTCGAAGCGAAATCTCTTTTAACGAGGGGATAGTGACAAATTAAAATGTGTTTAATTTTGCTCCCCATGTGTGTTGTGTTTGCATCTTTTATATGTTTAGTGCAATATCGCTTAGAATATAGTTTTTGCAGTTTTGTCACAAAAGTTGTCTATTAAAAATTGGTGTCCCTTATTATTGGCGTATTAATGTGTAATTAGCAGTATGTGATAGCTGTAGGGTGCCCTAGGTTATTTGTGAATAAAACAAAATAAAAATATGGTAGCACCAATTTTTTACAGCAAGAGTCCTAGTATATTTTCTATAATAGTATAATTCTTCTTTAGAATTTCTTTTTGTGCGAATTAATTAAAAAAACATGTTATTATAATGTATTCTTTATGTCGAATAAAATAAATGAAAGATGTGTATTGTAAAAACCTGTTTGCTTAATTTTCAAAATTAGAACATCTCGGGGACCACAAGTATAGAAATATATATTTAATACGATTAGAAATACAATCGGGGTAATCTCCTTTACTTAAAAGAGAATTTTATAAGCATAAGAGTCTCATAAAATATTCAAGTATACTAATGGTAGCATTACCTCAATAAATTCAGACTAGTTTTCTTTTACATTCATTTAGATATTTTAGCACGCTGGTTTAGATGAAAGCAGTCGCTATAAGTAGTAAGCATACTAGAATATTATCAACATTGGTGTTACAGAATTTCTCTTTAATATAATACATGTAAAATATAGCATTGTTGTTTATTTTAGGTCACTTCGATTCACAATTTCTAGTTCATTTTGATTTTATGTATCGATTTGAGTTAGAATACCAACGTGAATATCGTTATAATCCATCATCATGGTACATTATAAAGAGTCAAGTATATATGTAGAGCTCATTTGTTTTAAATATATTTCGCTAAATCACACAATGCATTGCACGAGTTAGTTATGTTACACTTATCGTATTAATTACTAATTAATTAACTGACCGGGCACAGTTCAAGTGCAGGTTGCGTTGCAAGTCGACATTGAGTTTGTAATCGTTTCTTATTTTATTTTCAATGGAATAAATACCATTTTAAAACTCGCGGGTGAACTCATTGCAACTAAATTAAATATTTATGTACAAAATAATAAATTTCAGCTGAGTCTTATGTAATTAATTAGAAGATTTTTCTCATTCTAGGAAAAATGTGAATGAGGTAATGAGGAGAAATTATTAAAGTAACAAAAATTTAATACTGTATCGTATTATTAATGTAGTCATCCAACGTATGTACCTAATTATAAAGTATCCTCAAAACAGCACGTGCCACGATAATAATAAATGAATAATAGACATGACATTATATCAAGAGGCTCCCTAAGGAAATTGTTTTACCAAAGTTGGAGATTGGAGGGCTTAAAAATTTGGCAGTTGATTAAATTTTTAGTGTGTCAGTTTAGATTAAGTTTGATAGTAATTTTCACTATTTTCCCCGTTAAAATTTGCCGGTTAAACGTTCTATAGAGCATTAAAAATTAGTACATTTAATTTTTAAATCTCAAAACTTATGTACATAATATTATGTTAATAGTTGTCGATAATGTTTATAATTAAAATAGTTTCTGTAGGTTCCTATGATTTTTCAGCTTTTTATCAATTTGTCTATGACTTTGTATGTTTTGCTTTTGGACATGGGCTTGGACAATCGGAGATATTATGTTATTTTTACAATTTCAATTTATTCGTATGATATTTAACAATAAATGCATATTATACTTTATAATGCTAAAGAAATAAATTTCTTGACTCTATAATGCGCTGTAAGATTAGTTTTATAGGATTAATTTCCACAGGTATAACTTGCGTTTGACTTTGAATTGAAGGCTTAAACAATCGAGTAAGAATGTCACATTACAATTTGCAGTAACGTTTGTACTACAATAAATATTATTGAAAATTAAAAATGTTCTTTAGCGTGCCAGCGTGTTTGTAAATATAAATGCGGGGAATTTGCACATGTTTGTTGATTCAACCTTTATTTATTTTTCATTTTCGTGAAGGCAATTTTGCATAAACTTCATTAATTACATGAACTGGTTAAAATACTGATTATTATTTTTTATTCAGAATATTGAGGACCTTGTTTTTTTTTTTTTTATTTGCAAATAATATTTGTTGCGTTTTACGATAATTTCCACATAAGACTTAAAGTACCCATACAACCGACATAGGTACTTAGTATCTATTTAGTTATCATGTTATTTTTTTATTGTTACTATTAGATACATAGTTCATGAAATGTGTGCAATGTGCATGTCATTTGTTCAGCGAACTTTTGCTTTTGTTATTATTTAACTTTTAATGTTTGGTCAGAAAATTTCCACCGTTTATGACATATTATTTTTAAGGTTAATCTTGGTTAATTCTATGAAAAGTTACTTGTTGACAGTTTCTGCAGTTGCGATTAAATTTCAAATGAATATGATGATATTTTGTTGATAGTAAAAACTAGAATCAGAACACTATGTAAGTTTTTGTAAGAATTTTTCAATTTTATCTCGACTTTCTATGTTGACATCGGTAAACAAAATACGGACAAACTAACGAACCCAGGAGTTGATAATTTGATTAATGATAATGTTTATAATTAATATTAGTAAGAGTAATGATCAGGTTGGCCCTTCCTTTGTTAATAAAGTATTTTTACTTCAGTAATTACAAAATTTAAAGAAATAGGTACATAGCTAATTATGATTATTTTTATCCTTAAATATGTTGGTGGCTAAAGTAATAAATTAATTAGGCATAATCTGGGAAGTTAATCACCGAGTACATTAATAAGGGTCGGGGCATGTATGACAAGTGCATGAAGTAAACATGACTGTGTAAATAATGTTTATTTTGCTTTGTTTGTAGTCACCGTTATCGAAAGAAAAATATACGGTAACATATTTAGCTCAACAGATGTAAAAGAATATTTTAATATGTATTAACAAATTTAATTAATCAGGTATGATAATGAATATCGAGTGATTATTTAAAATAGCTGTGAATTTGTAGTTTATTTATGCAGGGGTTTGTTCTTAGTGTAAGTGGATTTTTACTAATTTGGGAATAGATATTTTTAGGTCGTAAGTTTTTAGAAAAGCCTTCAAGAAAAGAGTTCAACGCACGCGTGAAATAAAAAGCTCAAAACAACATTAATGTGATTAAGATGCACATCACACTCTTAAGCATCTAATAGGAACTGGTTTGCACACTACGAAATGTCACTTAATGCTTTATAGATTTTTAATTATCTCTAATGTATAGTTGCTCTGTGTTGACAATCTAGTTTTAATAACTTGTGGTTAGCTTATGCACTCGTGAATGATTTGTGTACTTGTACTGTTATCAATACAATGATGTGACATAGAAACAGTAAGGAAGCGTCCGACCTTCGATACTAATGCAGTTCACGGCGCGATCTCTTCTCGTCCGCATAAATCAGCTGGAGTTTATACATAAATATATTGAAATTCAACACGTACTCACCGTAAACAGACGGCCGTATTGAAAATAAACTGTACACCTCCAATGTGAAGAGTCACAAATAAACAATAACACAAAACTGTCAAACAAAATGAAAGTATACAGAACTGAGAACTGATTGTAACACCACTTTTTACGAATCGAGTGCGATTAAAGTTTCGCTGCGCGGAGCGTACACGGAACACGTTTTACCGGCTCGGTTGTCGCGAGTCGAATGACTTGGTTCAGTACGCCCGCACCAGGGATACGCAAATTCTCGCGCGTTTATTTCACAGACGTTTCCTGCCATCGACGTTTAGCAAAAATTAATTCGATCCAAATACCTACGTTTAAGTAATAAATAATTTTAATAATAATTCAAATTCGTGATACACTTTGCCACAGTGGGTGAAAATAAGTAAGTGTTATAAATATTTAATAATATCCTCGACTAAGTACTCACATATGCTAAACCGTACAATGCTTAGGTAACTAAAAAATGATAGATTTCAATAACACTTTCTTTCGCATTTATTTTTACCTCGTTGTACGTAAATATTCAATTCATTTAGTATAATTATGTAAAGTATTATTTCTAATTAATAGTAAGTTTAGTTTGTTATCATTTAGTTAATAGTGCGAGATTTATTTTATTTTTCGTCATTGCACTATTTACACAAAATATCTGCTATATAGGTAGACAATAAGCTTAATTTACTAAAATACCTTCATTTAATTGTAATCCTCTCATTTAACTATATAACCTATATAATAACTTATTATAACCTATACAATAAATATATATAACTATAACCTATATAATAACTTATTATTATAAAGGTAGATATTTATATGTAAATGTAAATAAGCATTCAACGTATTGTATTATATTTGATCGAATTATAATATGTAATATGTATACCTACATATTAATTGTACGGTTTGCGCTAAGGGTTTTCGAGTAATAAAGGAAATTATTATATGTTTGTCTTTGGTGACAATTCATTTGTTGCCATTAGCACAAAGACAAGCATTACATACAAGGACATTTATGTGCACTTCTTTATTATACCGTAAAGAAACCCTTTGAACCGTTTCATGTAACATGGTTTTGCTTTTTAAATGTCGTTTTGACTAGGCTTTTCGCGCACCTGTAAAATACGGTTGCGATGATCGCATCCATGCGAAGGTTATTTATAGGAAAAACCTAATAAATACAAAAATTTAAAATAACACACAAACACAAACAGTACGAAATTGACATTAATGTTATTTTCTGTATTTTTTATTGTGCTCCTTGAGAATCAATTCGAGTAAGACACATAAGACACGCAAAATGAAAAATAATGAAAAATTCATATATGTAGGTATATAAACAATAAAGAATAAGGCAATTGTAGATATCATATGCGTGTTATATTATTTTACAAATTAAAAATAAATATATTGGCATTATTTATGGTCTCTGTTTAAGTTTTAAAATTTAGATCCAAACAACAACAAAGGCAAATTCTGTTAACGCTAAACAATTATTTGAGTAGGTACAAATTTCGATTAAAAAGTTAAACATGTAAATATTTCTGCATAGCTGAATGAAGGTGTTATAAAAGCAAATGTTTGATTTTGTTTTTTAGGAATAAAATTTGTAAATATAGTTGGTATTATATATGAAGAACATGTAAAAAAATAGCAGCATTTTAATTTGATTATATCGAATATTTAAATTGATCTTGAGAAAGTTTTGTGAGGATTTTATTTAAAGAAAATAAATCTCGAGCAAGTGAAATTCGTTCATGTTTCCCGTATGAAATAAACGATTGTATGTAAACATCACGGGACTGAAAAAATATTTTGAAAATTTTAAGAGGATAGATAAAGTTATAACCATTGTAAGGTTAAACTACAGTAATTAAACGTCAGTCGAAGAAGTTTTGCGCGAAGTTTCAAATCAAAACCAGATGACGCCACGTGCAACAGTAGGTATGTAATTATCATAAGTGTTCCGTTTATTTAAAAACTCATCGCTTAAAATACACTAATTAGGGAGCATTCTGTTATATTTATATTACTCTGTTCTCGAGGGAGGGTGTTATGTTTATGCGTCTATTAAGTTAACGGCAGGTCCTCGCTAACAAGTTGCATCCCGTTGGGAACTCGGATAATCGTATTGTTTGAGATTATGACTTTTTTGCGTTTACGATCGTCGTAAAATACATTGTTGGAATAGAAAGTACACTTCACTTGTTACACGCTCAACACACTCGTCTCTATTTAGTTTTATGGATATTGAAATGTTTGCTCATTATGATAGTAATCGATATTTATAAAGATGAAAATCTTGTGCAGAATGTGTGAAAAATGACCAAAAATAAATATCATGCAAATAATAATTACTTATAGAAGGTTCCATAAACAACCTGGCAAACTTTTGCGAAGGACATACCGGTCGCGGCGCGGCGCGGCGTTATAAAAGCTTTCTTGCACGGCGTAGAAAGACAATAATAGTTAAGAAAATAATAAAAATATCACGCTCTAATGAACAGGTGTCACAAACTTATTTTACGCGTTAGCTAAAATGAATCTTAGAAGTTTTTCATGTATAGTAGGTATTTCATATTTCAGTAGATTGCAGAGAAGTGACAAAACTTTAATAATTATTTAAAAAAGTACAATAATTCGATTTATCATGGATTGCAAATGGTTAATTAATTAGATTTATAACTAAATTAAGGACGTTATAGATATTTCACTAGAGAACAACTTCCTTGTACAATAAAAAAATATTTTTTCAACTTATTTTCATATTGTATCAAAAGAATAAAAAAACTGATTTGAAACGGAGAGCTCATAAGCTTTTTATGTGTTGACTGTTGAGTAGGTACTTATACCGAGATTACCGAACTTTCATGTTAACAAAAAGTTGATGAAGTGTAACAACGTAATGTTATATAATTACGCGGTTTTGAGAGCGCAATAATATATAATAACTGCGTACTGTTTGTAACAATTTTGGCGTAGAAAGCCGTTTCAACTGGTAATCCGTCCATCGAGAGCGGCGACACATGTCACGCTTCCACTTTCTTCCATCACGCGTTATATTTGTATATTAAAATTATTGTATCGTAACTACATTGTCTCGCATGGCATTGGCATGATCGTGTTTTTAGCGAAAACAAAGCTGTAAACCTTTGCAAACTTGTATCATTCTGTTGGAAAACCTGTATGCATACAATATCTTGGTATTTATAATAACAATATCACTGTTCTTTTTTACTCGTTTATTAAACGCTTTGAATCTCGTAATCACAAGAAATAAAAAGCAATGTACCCATTTGATTTTTTAAATGTAAAAAATATTAAAAATTATGTCATTTTAAACGAGTCATTAGGTGTCCGAGGCTACGACAACATCCACCAATTTATTATTTCGAAATTCATATAATATTCATTACTTGATTATGCATCATTAACAAAATAATATAATATTTTTTATAACATTGAAAGGGTTGTATATAAATTAATTGAAAAAAAAAATTGTAACAATTTTTAACGACACTTTAGATTGAAACGTTGCTGAACCGAATTGCATTTCTTATCGGAATATTTTTCATTTGAGTTTACATTAACTTTTAAATTAAATTATAAAACGGTACCAATAAAGGTAATGCATGAGTAAGTAAAGTCTGTCAGTTTGACACTGTCATAAATCATCGTACGTTCGCAAATTGATAAAAGCTGGTAAACATTTATTAACATCAGCTTATCACGTAGGTAATTGACACGAGCTTTTACGCTAATTTTACTGATTGGAAATTTGTTATTGATATAATGGGTTTACACGGCAGGTGACAGTCTTATCTGATAACCAATATAAAACCATAGGCATAGGTTTATCTGTAGGTGGCATGCATTAATATCAGCTGCTATTTTTTTCAATAAGATCTTAGCAATACATTTTTCGAAAGAATTTTTCGAAAATTCAAACTGCACAAGATTGAAAATTTTCTTCGTTCGAACATTGACTCGTGTTGATAAGAACTAAGTAATTTATCTTCTTGTGAGCAATTAAAGTTGTTTAATTTTCTTAAAAGCTTGGCTGGCTGCACTTAAATTACATCGACATTAATAACAGGTGTATGAGAGCGCTCACTAAAGTAATAGATATACCTACATATTACATGGAGGTAATATACCAAACTATTAATTATATGCCTAATTAACGAATTAACTGATTCGTCTGGAATCTCTTCAGGCGTGTGCCCCATTTATGCGACAAAAAAAGTTAAAACATTTTCGTAATATTTATACGATTTTTATTTTATTTTGTCTACAACACACAAAATGTTTTAATTTTTATAAACATAGATCCATGCATAGATCATAGAATATAATATTGGCCACTTAAAAAAAATGAAACTTTAAAAATGGAACGCTTCAGTTTGAATGCTCGATGACGAGCTCGATGAGGTTAATTGTGTTTATTGGTCATTTGTTTTTATAAAATTTTAAAGTTGATTTGAAAAGTGTGTTAAGGTCGTCAAGATTGGTTTCATAAATTGTGGATATGGAAAACTAATGTTTTTGTGAGGGATTTGCTCAATTAAATATAGACGCAACATTAAATTACTAAGAAAAATATATAGAAGGTCTTTATTATGTGTTGTGTGTGAGAGCTACAGTTTACGTTACGATTTACTTACAAAATGATGAACTTCATGTAGAGTTTCGATATTATTCGTATCTTTTTAATGATAAATGTGCTTTTTGTTTTTTAGGAAGACCAACTTCACGCATCCACTGGAAAATTGCAAAATCTGTAAACAAAATTCTTGGGCAGGTAAAAAAAATGTCGGCGGACGAAAAGTAAAGGGTGAGAATAGTATTTATTTAATTAATGTGCACTTGTTGCCTTTTATATGTAATTGACTTCATTAGACTATTTTGAGTTTAGACCAACTATAAACGGACAAATTTAATTCAAACTTTGTAAACGTATCGAATATCGGTGGCAATACAATAATTTCACGAGTTCATCTTATTCAAGCGTGATTTTAGTTTTTATTTAACATAATATTCTATTTGACGCGCTTATTGTCGAGTTTTTAATATTGATGTGACCAGTGCATCGTATATCTAAGCAGTTTAATATATTTTCCTCAGATCTGTTAGCGGAAGTTCTCTAATCGTTATGAGGCGGTCAACGGGAGGAAGTGGTTGTATCAATTGATTTATATCACTGTTGTTGCTAGCATACAATTGTGTTAAATGGCCAATATCAGTCTGTAGACTGTAGTGTTGTTTTTTTAATATAAATAAAGTTTAATCGTAAACGTTGAAGGGCATTGATTTGTTTAGATAGGTCGTAGGTAGTGTTAGTTATTGGACTTTACTTCGAAAAAGTATGATGCATTTTTTTTTAAATTGTTTATATTTCAGTATTTTATCATTTGTTAGATTAAAATAAATAACACATCTTATTGAACTGTATATAACTGTTTGGTGCTGAAGTGGGGTAATATAGATCAACAAAAAAGTACTCTTATTCATCGAGAAAGTATATTAAATTAATTTATTAGACTTGACTTCGCTAAGCATTATTCTAAAGGTCAGATAGTAATCCTTTCTAGTAAAACTGTTACAACTTTCAATATTCCCTCGTGGTCACACTTTATAATTCTCCACATAATGAAATATTAATGCATTATGAATGGCCGCGATTGCGATAGCATTGATTTTTTTGTTACAGCAGAATGGTATCAATTTAGCTGGAATTTTACCTCGTATATTATATTAAATAACCTTAATTTATAATCACACTAGCGCTATATATAAATGCATATTTACTTTTCCTCTTTTGCTTGTCGTTAGGGAATCAAACAAAAATACGTTCGTATTGCAAGAATTTTCTTTCAAATCATACTGTTAAAACAATATAAGTATAATGGAAAAACACAGTGGAAAAACACAAAACGCACTGGCATAACCTGTGGGCATAACTTATCTATCTCGCTCTAAGCTAGTTAATAATCGACTTATTTGTGAAATTGCTTTGATCTGAAATGGTAATAAAATGTTTGAATTTAAAATATAAAAACACTTCCAACCTTAATTTAATATAATAGAATAGGTTGTAAATGTAATCAATAATGTATGAAGATGATATCTTATTCTTGGTACCGGTTAAACATTAATTAGTTTCGAATTGAAAGTGACCGATTTTTGTGCATGATCTCATGACACACTTATATCTTCTAACAGGCCAGCGTCGTATTAGTTTGGAACTAAGCTAAAGTGCTTATTGGGACTTCCTCAATTGTTAAATTGGACTGTCACCCATATATGCTGTTTATGGGTGACTCACGAGAGCTCAACCTAAAACGTAATAATGTTGATGATAATTATTTTAAATTTTAGTTTACTTTGCATGCAATAGGCTTCTGTAGAATTTACTTAACATTAAAAACAACCCGTTCAGGCGGTTCAGGGATACCTACCGTAACATGAATTTTACGAATACAAAATTTCCCAAATAACTACATTATTAGTGATATTTTTGATGTGATATCCTATCCTACTCCTACTAATATTAAAAATGCGAAAGTTTGTGAGGATGTGTGTGTGTATGTTTGTAACTGTTTCACGCAAATACTACTGAACCGATTACAATGAAATATAGCACACATATAGATGGTAACTTGGATTAACACATAGGATAGTTTTATCCCAAAATCCCACGGGAACGGGAACTATGCGGGTTTTTCTTTGAAAACGCGGGCGAAGCCGCGGCCGGAAAGCTAGTTATCAATAAAGGTAAGGTATGAGTAAGCTTGGTATAATTTGATAATTGTCCTTTATGTACTCAATTTCATTTATAGTCTCGTAATTCATTCGTACTATCAGTATCCAGTATTCAGTTATTCAGTATAAGCTGTTACTGAATTCTATTTATAATCAAATAATTCCGTGAAAACTTTTTGTCAAATATGTTATATCTAATAATAGAAAATAGTCCTTTCGTTCCGTAGTGCGTCGCTTGATTATAAAATAAGTAATTTAACTACAAAGTAAAATGTTAATGAATTGTTATGAGCAGGCTAAAGCTAGAAACCTCCCCACTTTCCAAGCCTTGTCGCGGCGGGGGGG
>CAJQZM010032184.1:0-19934 GCA_907164665.1 Colias nastes | reverse complement strand
ATTTAGTGATTACTTGATTCAGAACATAGTTATGGATACTGAATACAGGAGTCGTTACGGGTCACAGTTATTTATAATGACAGGATGTATAACCCAACTAATAGGCCTCTTGGGTCAAATAGTAATTAGGCTAGGGTTGTCCAATAAGTAGTTGATTGTATTGTAAATTGATCACAAAATAGCAAAAGAGAATCGCTTTCTCCTGTTTCTATAGCAATTTAATTAATTGAAATGAATGTTGGAATTTTGAAAGAGATAATAATTGGCTGCATAGAAGTGCATAGAAGTAACCCTAATTGATAGTATAGTTAAGAAAAAAAAACTTCGAAGAACTTCTCTGTTTAAAAAGTATTGTTTGTAAATTATTTATGATATTATGATGTAATATGACGTCATGGTAGTGGGTTATAATTAACTAATAGCTTTTATATTTGGTATGTGACATTTTAACTCTAACTACAGCTAAAGTCATCAAAACTTAATAATAGTCATAATTGCTTTTTGTTAAGCAAAGTCATTTAAAACCTATGCATATAAAATAATGTGTTCATATTTTTAAGTTCAAAATAATTATTTCTCGGTAATGTTTGTGGTTACAGTTTTATTGAACATTTGTTAATATTGACATATTAATTGCTATGTTTAAAATTGGATTTTTGTTACTATACAGCTTAGCATAGCAGGTACACCTATCAATGTGAAAACGAACCTCTTCAGTATGATTTACTAGGTTTCCGCCCGCGGCTTCGCCCGCGCAGTCAAAGAAAAACTCGCATAGTTCCCGTTCCCGTGGGATTTCCGGGATTGCGTCATTTTCCCGGGATAAAAAGTAGCCTATGTCCTTTCTCGGGTATCAAAATATCTCCATACCAAATTTCATGAAAATTGGTTCAGTAGTTTAGGCGTGATTGAGTAACAGACAGACAGACAGAGTTACTTTCGCATTTATATTATAAAACTAGATTTCCGCCCGCGGCTTCGCCCGCGTTTTCAAAGGAAAACCCGCATAGTTCCCGTTCCCGTGGGATTTCCGGGATAAAACCTATCCTATGTGTTAATCCAAGTTACCTAGTCCTATGTGTTATATGTGTGCTAAATTTCATTGTAATCGGTTCAGTAGTTTTTACGTGAAAGAGTAACAAACATCCATACATCCATACATCCATACATCCATACTTACAAACTTTCGCCTTTATAATAGTATTAAGATTAAGATTAAGATTAAGATATTATAGTATGGATATTGGATAAGGAGTTATATTGTTTGTACAATCGTAGATTATTATTGTGTTTAATAAATGAAACTCACGATTTGAAATCACTATATCATACACAAACATTAGTGTTGATTACATCCATTTTACTTCTAACGTATTCACTACATAAAATTAATGTTTTATTTCCTTTTGGTCCTATCTATTATATATTATTTATTTCCCATTCAATTTATAACGTATAGGAGGAACAAACAAAGCACAGTTTTGTTTCGAACAGTTCATAAGTTAGAAGCATTATTGTATTCTAAAGATTTGTTTTGTCTTCCTTAAACGTAGAACAATACCATCTTAAAGGCACTTAATGTTTAAGTCACATCACACTAATATGTCCTTATAGTACTTATAATATGATACCACCATTACAATAGTTCTATTGTAAGTGCAAAACGTTTTCGCCATTCATTGAGAGAAATTCGCGACTCGAATTTTATCTGCGAATAATAAATTAGCCACGTTGTTTCAATTATTTATAGCGCTTTGCCTTACTTTTTTCCCTTTTGTTTAAGGTGATTGCTACGATCTGTTCCCAGCCAATGTCCCGCTAGATGGCGCTGAATTCTACATTTCTAGTTTATTTGAGTTTTTGCGTAATTGGAAAAGATTAAGGTCGTAGGAATAGTCATGGCGGTTACTGAATATTATATTTTATTGAAATATGTCATATCATTGCCTTAAAATCCACCCAATTCGGTAAAAAAATGCATTATAACATCTGTCATTGCATACAGGGTCGTTTACACACACAGACGTATACAAAAATGATAAAGATTTAAGTCTAGATGGCGTGAATGTAAAACAAGTAGGATTGTTATAAAAATAAAAGTTATATTTGTTGGCGTAAACTATTTTGTTGTAATTTTGGGAAATAAATAATGTCAAAATTGATTACAATAAAACGCAGTTTTATTTTATTACATTACACTATTGTTTTTTTTATCAAAACATGTATTTGAAGTAGCATATACCTATGATATAATATTATGCTAAGAATAATTATTCATACAACAACAAATCTAAAACACTATTTACTATGGAAAAAAACCAGGAAGGTGAAAAAGATATTTACGATTTCGACGCACTCGACTTTTAGTAAAATATAGTAGGTAAAAATTAAACAATGGTAATGTAAATTCTAAACAAACTACTACCAAAATACAATTAGAACAAAAATCATTTGACTTGTTTATTTCACCCAGAGGCCAGAGGCGGCTCGTGACAAAATTGTATAGGTGTTCACTTGAAATAAAACAACGAAAATACAATAGCGTTCGGGATGATTTATTACAAAAAAATGAGCACCACATTTTATAAATGTCTATAACACTAAAAATTACAAAGTACAGGCTATTTCAAAACGAATTCAATGACTAGGTATCAATAATAATTAGTAAATCACCGAATTTGCATTCGCGAGCGTAGGTATCCATAGTGTTTGTCACTGACGGTCACTGACCTCTATAACTTATAGTTATAGAGGTCAGTGGTGTTTGTTGTGTAAACATGTATGTATTTGAGTAGTTAGTAGCATATTATATTCTGAATTTCTGATCCATGCCTATTCACTCAAAACTAATAACACTAATGATTTGTAACAGTAAATTATTTCAATAGGTAGGTATTTGAACATTTCCCAACAAGACGTAAGAATAATTATTCGTAGGTATACAAGATACAATAACAAATCTAATACACTATTTATTATTTTATTATTTACTAGCGGTCCGCCCCGGCTTCGCCCGTGGTACATGTTTACGTTTTCTCTCCATAAGAAGTAATAGCTAGAGAGCTAGCGCAAAGCTACCTGTATGTATTTGACCAGACCTGGATTTTTGTGTGTTGATTCCCCTATACCTACTATACATGAGATGAGGAGTCACTAAGCCCAGAGTGGTGGACGGGGCGCGCGCTTAGGTAAGACAGGTGGAAATTTTTGGCGAACTTTGAAACCATTTGACCACGTCTGCCATTTTGATATTTGAAAATAGATTATTATTACTATCGGAAAATAACAATGGCAGACCATTATCACGCGGATAACATTCTGGCAGACACTTATGAAAGTGCTGAAAAAAATACAATTTTGAAAGTATTTGACCAGATCTGCCATTCATATATTTTATTTATTAGGGTCTTAAAAACTTATTTTCGAAACGGCAGACATTTTCATTGCGTACAGACTTCAGCAGACAACAAAACTTTACAGACTTCAGCAGTCAACAAGACTTAGCTTCTACATGGTCAGATGTATATATGTATTACGTTCCCTGACCTTACATCAATGATTTACTTTATTAATGTTTTTATGGTCATTTACATTTAATTTTGAAAACTATGGAATAAAATTTATAAATTTGATGATACAAAACTAAATATACATTTGTAAAGAATCTCAAATATAAAGTTGTGTTGCAAATAACAAATCATCATTTAAATATTTAGTTTATTTCTTTATTTAAGAAACAATTAACAATTACAAAACAACATAAAAAAACACGCATGCATTTATTGAAATGTTCATTCATCATCACTATCGTATGGCGTTGTGTGACTCGTCTTCATAATCCATTGAATCGGATTCTGTAAAAGTAAAACGTAAATTATATAATAAAAGAAATGAGTAAAGTCAAAAATAATTATTAAAGAGTTAATCATTATAAACTTACCTAGTAAGGCAATGCCTTTGATGTCGCACGATGCCGCCGCGCCGCCAGTGTAGGTACTTCTGCTGCTACATGAAAATATGCTAGGGTTGCAACAAATGGGAAATAAAACAATTGTGATTATTACTATTATGATGTAATCATTTATTCATATGTACATTCAAAACAATTGCGATTATTAAATCTGATGTAATTATTTTTTCATAAATATATAATTATTATTAATTACATAATATATTGCACTGTGAAATATTTACGTATCACTTTATTTTTGATGTTCTTAATTGTCTTTTATAAAATTTAAGTGACGCATTCGCATTGGGATCAACAATCCGATAAGAAAAGAATGGAGACAACATATACATAGCTTTGATTTCAATTCTACAGATACAAAATATACAATCTATCTAAAATGATACAACGGATGTTTCCTGCGTTTTCTCGTCAAAATACCGAAACAACGTAATTATTGTATAGTAGTTGGGCGTGAAAGTAAAAAAACAAATGAAAAGTGTTTTCCATATGATTATTTATTAAATTTACGCGATTAAGAATAATTTCAACGATACAATTTAGTAACCGAGAATTCAGAGGATTAAAGAAAATACCTGCCTGATCATTTTATCAAACTCTAAAAGAATTATGGTTATTTCGCATCACTCGGTTTATTAGTTTGGTAATAATTATTAAAGGTAGTTACAACCCTAGCCATTGAGTCGAACGGTAGGCAACACAATATCGACTTTGTGCGGGTACATATGGTACATTTCTTCTTGCTGTGAAGCGTAATTATTATTATTAAGATTTTTTAGGCTATTTTGAATCAGCTGTTCTAATTTAATTCTAGAAATTTATTAAAACGTGATTTTTTTAAAAGTATATTATGAGTTTATAAATACCTCAACCAATAGTTATTGTGTCCTATCCTCATTTCTTTATATCTTGGTAGTTAACTAAAGTGTTAAATTTACATAACCTCAACAACAACATTTACACTGCCACTGCACTAAAACTAATATGGAATCCATCACACAGTCTATTGATCAGATGTTTGAAGTGTTTAACCACAGAATGGATGAGTTCCAAAAGGATCTCCAGACAATTTCAACAGCCCCAATGGGTAGCCCGTCTTCTAAATTAGCGTCTGACTTTACAGTCTTTCGCACATTTGTCTTGACATCACTACAGTGTCTACAGTCTGAGGTTATCCTCCTGAGTAACAAAACAAAAGTACCTACGACGGACGACCACGCTTCGAGTTGCCAAACACACAGCCAAACAACAATAATGAGTAATAAATTGTTTACAAAAAAAACAAGTTTTCCATTTTTCTGTATGAGTAGACAGAACTTCAAAACGCCACCTGCTACGGTTTATATTATGAACGATGGTTATAAAAATAAAAGTTATATTTGTTGGTGTAAACTATTTTATTGATCAATAATTTTGGAATTTAAAACTGTCAACATTGATTACAATAAAACGCAGTTTTATTTTATTACACTATTGTTTTTTTATCAAAACATGTATTTGAAGTACCATATAATATTATGCTGATCCAAGCATTTTCACTCAAAACTAATATCACTAATGATTTGTAAAAGTAAATTATTTCAATATACATTTCATAACCAACAAGTAAGAATAATTATTATTATTCCTACCTACAACAACAAACCTAAAACACTATTTACTATGGGAAAATAACCAGGAAGGTGAAAAACATTATATTACCTATTATTTACGATTTCGACGCACTCGACTTTTAGTAAAATACCTATAGTAGGTAAACATAATATTATGGTTTTGATTTTTGCTACTAGTATAAGAAAACTGCGTGTTCAAACTACTTGTTTGTCTGTCTGAAAATTCGGAAGTACTTTGGTAGTTTACCGATTTATAATAATATTGTATATATCGTTGTTTAAAAAATATTCAAACACAATAAAATATGATATACTGATTTATCACTGGTTTCAGTGATGAACTGATGAGTCAATGTTAGCCACTATACTTTCGTCATACGTGTGTATGATTGATGTGATTTGCAACGTGGTGATATTTCAGAAAAATCACGGGTCAAATTGTCCCACCGAAAATATAACTGCGTTATAAGAATAACTATACCTACGATAAATTATACATAATACAATATAGTCTCAAATGCATACTAGTGAAATATTTTATTTGAATCAATAAAATAAAAAAAAAATAAAAAATAATAATAATACAAAAATAAATTCACAACACAAGAAAATCCGCGCGCAAATCATAGCGCGTGACAATGAAATCAAGAACTTTCGAGCCGACGCGACGCGGACGACGAAGGAGCCTAACAAAAGTACCTACAATCATAGGCGGCTCGTGACAAAATTGTATGGCCGTGTTCACTTGAAATAAAACAACGAAAATAGGTACCTACAATAGCGTTAGCAGTACAAAAAAAATGAGCAGCACATTATAAATGTCTATTTATACACTAAAAATTATTGAGTATTTCAAAACGAATTCAATTATTATTTAGCAATAATTAGAAAATCCCCGAATTTGCATTCGTGATCGTATTCATAGTGTTTGTCTACACTAATATTATAAAGAGGAAAACTTTGTTTGTTTGTTTGATTGTAATGAATAGGCTCATAAACTACTGGACATTTTACCAATGTTTGCAAGTTTGTGATTACTTTGATAGTTTACCGATTTATAATAATTGTATACTTATATCATTGTTTAAAAATATTCAAACACAATATGATATAGGTACTGATTTATCACTGGTTTCAGTGATGAACTGATGAGTCAATGTTAGCCACAATACTAATCACTTTCGTCATACATGTGTATGAACTATGATTGATGTGATTTGCAATGTGGTGAAATTTCATAAAAATCACGGGCCAATTTTTTGTTTTGAATCCCACCGAAAATACATATATTACTAATTGCGTTATTAGAATAATTAATTACTATACCCACGATCAATTATTACAATTTACAATATAGTCTCAAATGCATACTAGAGAAATATTGCAATTTGAATCAATTAAAATGCATAGAATACAAAAATAAATTCACAACACAAGAAATTCCGCGCGCAAATCATAGCGCGTGTCAATGAAATCAAGAATGTAATTTTATATCAAGCCGACGACCGCGACGACGCCGAACTAAAGTACCTACAGTACCATTTACCTTCAGTGTACAATACAGTTTACAGACCTACGACGGACGAACAATAATGAGTAATAAATTGTTTACAAAAAAAAACATAGTTTCTAAGGTCATTAGTTTTATTTTATTTTATTGTTATTTTCTTTGAACGATTGGAAATGAAATTACTCAATTTTTACACAGAACTTTGATTTACCTATTAGAATTATGCTCATTATGTATAAGATAACGAACGCGAATGCACGACATCTAGCGCGTCAATGTCTAAACATCGCCTTTCGTTTAGACATTGACGCGCTAGATCTGTAATAAGTATATAGTCTATGCGCTAGATGTCGTGCTTTATGTCGTGTTTCGCTTGGCAAAAGTCACGCACACTACTGTAGAAGTGTCAAATTTTTCCGGTATTTTACTGTTGTTTTTCTAAGTAAATATTGTAAATTATTGATTAAAAAGGTCGAACGCGCACACATTTCATTATAGAGAAGTGATAAAATGATTAGTTTTAAAGAAATAGTGTCTGTGTTAAGTGTTTAGAGGTAATCAAAAATGTATGGAGGGACGGTCGGAACATCCACCTTAAATATTTAATATATTTTCTGAAGTTCTTTTGTATTACATTTTAGAAATACCTAGATATAGGAGAGAAAGTATTGTTACATTGGAGTCGATATCTTTAATGGCACAAGTATAACCCACTATAACCAGTAAATTGTAGGTGTATTTTAAATGACATGAGTCTGATTTGGTAACCCACACATTTATCCTAGCTACCATACAATTTATTTAATCGGAAATCTACGGTTCAAATGATTGCATTAAACGCCTCAGCTTAGTTTGTAACCACATTAATGTTAATTTCCTATTCCTACCATAAAATTGTATGTCATCAACATATTAAATGATTATTTAAACAGTTTGTTGTTTTTATTATTTCATACACGAATTGATAATTGAATGGAAAATAAAATTGTGTAAGTATTGTTAAAAATAAACTAAAACACGACAGTATTCAGGGTCAGCGCATATTTAAACATCTCTTTACTCCGAATATGTAGAAACAAATACCTATACGAATAAAAGCATTTCAAATTTACATTCTAACACAAAAGAGTATAATGGACTAAATAGCCATATTTTAGACCTACAGAGAGTGTTTATTATAGACTGAATAGTCCATATATAAAACCTACAAACGTTTGCAATACACATAGGTACCTTTTGGTTCACAGAACAACGGGGTAGTTTACAATGGTCTTTCCTTACAATGGCATGTTAGAAACCTGACCGTGAGGCGTGATCTCCCGCTCATTGTCGTCTGGTGCCATTGTTTATAGCGACATGTGACAAAATATCCAGGCTTTCGGCTGTAGATAGCGTACGCGAAAGGTTTTTGAATACCGCTCGCCGGTTGAACTATCTAGGTGGTGTTTGTTGATCATGCTGATAGGGTAGCTAGACGTATACCTACATAAGTAGGTGTAGAATCACTACATAGTATAAAACTGTCCACTGTCCGCAAAAATGGTTGGCCATTTTTGCGTTGAACAATACCTACGTCTAAAAATCACAATATGCAAATCTTTATCATATAATATTATTGTTTGTTTGTTTGTTTGAACGCGCTAATCTCAGGAACTACTGCTCCGATTTGAAAAATTTTTTCGGTGTTAGATCGCCCATTCATCGAGGAAGGCTACGCTCACGCTAAGACCAACAGGAGCGGAGCCACGCGGGTGAAACCGCGGAGCGCAGCTAGTAAAATATAAAAAGGACGTATTTTACTAGGTATAGCTAGTTATTATCTAAATTCTAGCCTATTCTTACATTGTCTTCTTCGGAATATTGAAAAATGTAATAAAGTATAAAAAGTAACATTGTTGTAAAACTCAGCTATTTTTCTTTACAGCATATTGTGTTTAATCCAAATCTTTATAAAATATTCCTGAACATCTTTATGAAGTTGAAAACTAACTACATTACCTCTCACAGACTATGTACTTGCAATATTTCCATAAAAGTTTATTCATACGATATTTCAGTCAGTTCTTGAAACGTCAAACTTACACAGACTATCTTTCGTATAATGCAAATCTTTTTTTTATTTAATAGAAAATCAAACGGGTCTATAAAAACAATTTAAAGAAATTAAATAAATAGATAAGTTTTTAATTTTCTTTTTGTCTTTTCGGAACTAAAATATAGTTTTGTTATAATATCGTTATCTTTATAATATTGTGATCCACATTATTATTTGAATACCAACAAAAAAAAACAATAGAAGAAAAACACTAGTACCATCTTAATTTTATTTACTTTTCCATTGAAATAGTCGCTTTAATCATGTTAGAAAACTACTTTAAATCTGAAATATCTTAATCAAGCGTTTCTCATTTCGTTTTTTTTCGTTTTTCAACATTTCTCATCGACCCTGTACAAACGGACTGTTAAGTAAACAAAGCCGTGGTTCAAAACTAGTTTTCCGTAATCCTTGTTGTGTGAGTTCCGTCTAGAGTGATAAAGAGGACACTTTGCAGCTAAACGTCCAATCTTCCCTCTAACTGAGGAATACTAAACGCTTGAAATATTTCTTTGTTTATATAAAATATAAACGTACTTTTGTGACTCTTATTTATTAAGGTTTTTAAACAAATATAAAAGATACTGTTTAAAACTCACACCGGATTTTAGTCTCGCTACTGAACACATTTTGTTGGATTTCATTTTGATGCATGAAGAACGATAAAAGCATTCTATTTGTACGGATATTCGTTTTAGTTTGCTGATTAATGTTATATTATCTTCTACGACTAATAAACTACATTTTCAAGTATTCAATAAGCAAATGTTTATTGAATACTTGAAAATTTAGTTTATTATAAACATCTGCTTATTGATAACCTACTTTATTTTATGTTGATAATCAAAATAGACATTATTTTTATTTATATAGATATCAAAAATAATGTAAATAAACAGTTGGAATTTGTATAATTTCCCAAGGGTTTGTTTAGGAAAACCTGCGTCAATGCGGAAAACTCGCACGAATCATTCATATTGTATTTCATTACGATATATGAGTCGATACATATCAAACTCCGGTAAGTCCACTCCCCGCCAAAATTGAGATAGCAATGGCGCCAATTTTGAATTGTAAAACTAAACCAGTCTGTACTTTTCAAAGTTAGGTAAGTCAATCGTATCTCTATTAAAATAAGGTTTAAAGTAAATATTTTTTTTCAAACTCCGGTATGTCCGTCGACAGTGGTTTATCAAACTCAGGTAAGTCCATTTCGACCAATCACAGCGCAATATGGCACTAAAATGGCTGCCATTTCTCTCAATTTTGTTGAAGCTAACACGTGTGACCAATGCTTATAAATCGTTTTAATTGATAAATGATGGAAGAAAACAGTTTTACTATAGAGGTGGTGGTTCTAGACAAAGCAAGGAAAAAAACAATACCAAAAGCTAAAACAGACAAGGCTCAGAAAATAGCTAAAAGATAAATGAAACTAGACGCACAGCACACGCACAGTAGTTATTCCCAGCCATGAAGCCCAGGGCCGTACTGAGATTTTTTCAACCGTTTTGATTTATTGACCCCTCTCTTTGCCCAGCAGTGGGATGATAAAGGTTAATAATAATAATAATTTGTATCTTTTAATTTACATATTTTATTTTAATGTCCAATACTTACAACGAGACGAACTATCTACCCATTTCCACCACCTCAGTACGTCCCAAAACTGAGTTCTATCAAATCCCTGTAAGTCCATTAGAGATTTTTCAAATTCCTGTAAGTCCAAGACGATGTTTTTCAAAACCCGGTAAGTTTTGCTGGTACATATCAAACGCCTGTATGTCCAGATTTAAATCTAATTTTGTGGCTTAATCATCAAGTAATACATTTCTTTTTCTTCGTAAAAATAATTCTAATGTATTATATTATATCCGTCATAAATTATAAAGGTCCAAACATATTGTTTTTTTAAGTTATTAAAAATACCTCGATTCCCACATTTCTGTTAGAATGGACTTACCGGAGTTTGATATGTATCTACTCATATGAGATGAAACTTTCTGACGTGTCAGGAAAAATGTGTTTCGTTTTTTATGGCACATACAAAATAATTTCAATGTATTATGTTTTATTTTAATCATACTTTTAGAAGAATTGATATCTGTTAGTGAAATTGACGTCAAAGAGTGTCATTAAACTTTACTGAAAACTATTATACCCACGTGAAGATTGTTTTGCGTTGTGCTTTTACTATTACAACAGGAATCGTGTGTATAACGTAGGTATGTCTGAATTTATTAAAAAAAATTGTTTAATATCTATACGTTCATATAATGTTGTATTGTTTATTTAGTACAAAAGTCGCTTAATTTGCGACTCAATGGCATATCCTATCCTATCCTATCCTATCCTATTAATATTATAAATGTGAAAGTTTGTGAGGATGGATGTATGTATATGTGTAGGTATGTATGTTTGTTACTCTTTCACGCAAATACAACCTAACACATATAGAGGGTAACTTGTATTAACACATAGGATAGATTTTATCCTGAAAATCGCACGGAAACGGGAACTTTGCGGGTTTTTCTTTGAAAACGCGGGCCAAGCCGCGGGCGAAAAGCTAGTAAATAATAAACTTGTGGTAGTCATAGAGTATTTTATGAGTACATATAATTAAAACTTACATGTACATATTTATATGTACTATTTCACTATCTGAATTATTATTATAGTATTTTTGCATATCTCTCGAATATCCACAAATAGAATGCAAACACGACGGTTTTCGGGATAAAAATGTCATTATGCACAAAGTCGTTTCGTACCCAAGTTTGTTTCGACGATTTTAAAAATTGTTTTAGTTTAGTTTTTATCGCTCAGGACATTGCTTTAATGTAATATTGTATTTTTCAGTTGATTTCGTTTTGTTGAGATTTCGTTTGCAAACTTAAAAATCAACGCAAGTCTGGTAGAAAATTGGAAAGAAAGTAATTTTCTTTTTTATAGTTGTTATATTAAATTTTGATTGGGATTTTTGTTTTATTTCAGTATATATTATGTATTTTCATTATTTTTGTTTCAGTAGATAGGTATATAAATACAGTTGATAAACCTATTTTTTATAAGCACTTGTGTGTGCTATATCACGACTTTTGTCATTTTTTGTAAATACATAATATATTAAATCAAATAATCTGTAGTACATATTTATTATTAAATGTCGTAAATAATATACCTAGTTTCATGAAACAGTCGGACAGCGTAGATTTATATCGCAAATCTACTAAATTTTGAATACAATGTGTATTTATAAAGTTGCTAGACCAATTTAACTAAAATATTTATTACCATATATATAATTTATTCAAAATGAATCATCAATCATATAATCAATATTATAATATTCTGTACATTCTTTACCGCTAAAATACTTATTCAATGTTACCGAAAACTGTCAATGCCTTCGAATAAGCAATTTGTTCTCTAACAGGTAAGTTATGTACTACAATATTTTTCATATTACGTCATAAATAATATAAAATGTAACTAAACAACGCAATCTTGCACAAAACTAGGGAAAATTTATACAATATTGATTCTCCAGGTGAAGGAATTCTTACTCTATCTCGTAATTATTGTATTGACTGCAAATAATTGCAGCTCTCTGCTCTTTTCTAATAAAAAATAAATAAAAACATGCAAAATAAATAAATGTCAAAACTGTAGGTTTTTGAATAAATGTGGTTCTTAATTAACTTTGACCTTTTTGTTTCAATCTATACACTTTGAACCTTATTTAACATTTTAACTTTTAGAATACCTCAGCAGATAGGAACAGTGAACACCCGTCAGCATTCGTGGTACTAAGGTACCATTGTGAACAGGAACGACCTGTTAAACCAAAACATTCGATACCAGGCGAACATGACGCTCAAAGGGGTAGTTAAATGATGTATCGTCGATAAGTAAAATGAATTTCTTAACGTTTAAAAAATCAGATAGTATTATGCTAATAAATAAAACTAATCTGAGTAAGAAATATTACTCAGTAAAGAAGCAATTGTGATAGAAGTGCTTTTGATTCTTCATAAATCCACCGGTTGGGAAGTATTTCAGATTCTACAGACTGGAACTTACTTAATACTTATTTTTAATTTATAATTTTCATACAAAATAATAATGTACTGCAAATATATTGAGTTTAAAAACTTAGCAACTGTATTGTTTACTACATTTACAGTAAACAGTAAATGTGCGTTGTAACAACGCACATGTTTAGTACATTTCGAAACGTATATAAATAATGCCTCAATTCTATTTCCCGTAAGATTAAAATCAAATAGAACGGTAATTTATAGAGTCGGTAAAAAGAGGTTGATCTTTTAACATTGTGAACGGGAATGATCTGCTAAACCAAAACATTCAATACCAGGCGAACATGAGGCTCAAAGAGACTCGATGCGAATCCCTGAAAATTTCATAGGGATGGTTTTATGAATGTGTGCGATCGACTAGTTGCGCTAGTGTGAGAAGTTTAAGTTGAAAGGGATATAGGGTCGGAAAGAGAAGCATATATTATGGGGGCGTGTCCATTCGGAAAATTGTTTATAAAACAAGCTTCCAACTCAAAACAATGTATCAGGCTGGGATAAAAATCAAGAGTTCGTATTTTATGAAGTTGTTCAGATCGCGAAGGGTTTTTATACATAATTTTTTTATTTAATAAAATATAGACATTATTTCCTAAGAGTTAGCTTGATTTTAGTAACGCATATTAACATTCATATTTTAATCGGTAGGTAATCCTGCCAGTGTTTTAATATACAACCTTACATTACTGTTAGATCTAATGTTCTTCTCCCTTAAACTAATTTAGCTGTGATATTTAATTAAACATAAAAAGTGTGAAATAAATCTAACCCTAAAGGTGCTAAATGTTAGCGTAACTACCTATTTTTATAGTTATGACCAGCTATGCAACATTTTAAATGTAAATTCAGTTAAATTTTTGCAATAGCTAGTTCGTCGTTTGTTTAAATGTACAATACAAACGGCAAACCATAACGAAGGTTAGGGACGCTTTCGTTACTCTTGACATAGAAAGAAGAGCTTGACGAGACCCCGATTTTAGGCTACTATCTTTATATTATGCGATAAAATAAAAATCTGCCTATTTTATCCATAAAATTATTGCCATTATTTTTACATTTTATTTACTGATGACGAAATAATTGTTCACCTATGCTCTTTACCGTAGCTATAAATATTTCGTACATAATTTTAGAAACTTCACTTAAACGTTGCTTAAAACGAGTATTTTGTGAACTGACATTTACCGATAAACAATTTTTATATATTATTTTATTTAGGGCTGATTTTTCAATCCATAGTTAAATCTTATCCGTCCAATAAAACATTACACAATAATACACAGATGTTACCTGTAAAATGCCAAAAAACGGACAAGTGACACATTTTTGAAATGGTTGTATTTATTACGATATTCGATGAATAAGTTTTAACCAAGGATTGAAAAATCGCCCCTTAAGTGAATAATTTCACGCCTACTTCCTTATAACTGTGTATGTATATTGTATGTATAATATATGTAGTAATATTACGTACTTGTTTTACTTCTAAAACATTAACTGTGTCGTATGTATGCATGTAGGTATATGTATCAAATATGTAGAAGAATATCTGCTTATTTGACTTAAAAAAATATTAAGTATATTTTTCCATAAAATTCACAGTGGTTTAATAATACACCCTTTTTTAGATATGGGCCCTTAACAGCTTTTGTTGGCCATTCGCCAGCAGATATGAATAGAGAAAGCTGTACGGTTTGTCACACTGATGAATTTTTAACATGGATAGCCGGGTAATGGCCATAACGAGCTTAATTATGACGAGTGACTCGTTAGAATAGTTAATTAATGTCATTCATGAGAATAGAATACTTCTAGTTTTTGCATTTGGTTGGATTTTAAGGTTAAAAATATTAATTGGGTTAGTGGAAGTATTATAGGGAAAATACTGTTGATATTAAAGGTCTTTTAAGGGGTTTAAACCTCGATTCAAACATTTATCTTTGAAGAAAAATCAGGGACTAATAAGAAAGTGTAGGAAGGTAAGGTAAGGTGAGAACCATCAAATCAAAACATTTTATCCTTGTTACCTCTGTAAGCTACCACAATCGAGAGTTTCGTACAGGAAATTATTGGGCGTCTCATCAAAATAAAGCTACTCACGGAAAATTAGCTTGATAGTAATCAAGTGCAAAAATGGGCGATGGATCCTGAACTATTAAAAACATCAAACAAGCAATAAAAATATACAGATTTTATTTATCTATTATTGGATTTGCTCCATCTAAATGAAATTCGTTTCAGCATCGAGATTCAAGCGTGTTGCTTGGAGCGTGAGCCATGAATGTATAATAATATTATAATTAAATCGAGCGATGTTTCGCTCTTATTCCAAATATTATATTTTAAATTGAAATATATATAAATATTTCTAGATATTAAAATATGTCAAATCTAGTTTAATTTAAATGACATTTTATCTATTGATCTGTATCAGCATAAAAATGATTTGCTTTATTTAAACAATCCATTTTTATGAATATTGGTACCATAGCTCTATGTACCTACACGTAATTTTGATAAAATATTAAAGATTCCCAAAAGCAATCCTAATATTTTTCTTAAACCATTAGAGTCAATCAATATATTTAAAGCAAAATGAATCAATTATTATACTAGCAATACATTTCATAATACTTTTTCTGCCTACTTATTCATAGTTCATGTTCATTTGCCACTAACATGAAGTTAATTTAAAAGGAATTTCGTTGTGTACACCAAATGGAGGGAATAATTAAAAGTTTCGTTTCCCTCTTATTACTTTGTGAATAGTTAGCACTGTACCGTTGAAAATTGTAAAACTGGACGCGATTAAATTAAATTTTTGCACTCCACAAAAAGCTGAAAGTTTTTGTCGTGGTGACAAATTGGATTTTGCTGATGAAAAACGCAGCTGCAATTTTTCTTAAGCTTAATCATGTTACTGGCGAGATCAGTTTTTCATTTACAAATATATTTATTGAAAGGGCTACAAACTGAAACAATCGATATTTATTTAATGTGAAATGACATCACTTTAAACTTTTTTCTATACTATGTATCTTTGTCATTCAAAATCTGTGGATGTGTCACCCGCTACTATAGATCCCCCTCAATACCCTCGTAAACACGCTTGATGGGGGGGGGAGCCATTTCGAACATTTTGTATGAAGTTTCCTTACTGTATGTATCTGTATATTGTGGTCGTAGGCTTTTTAACGACATTAATAGTACTTTCCGATGAAGCCTGCCCCCCCTAGACAAGTGGCTTTCTGTTAGCGTAAAGTTTGATAGAATAGATTGTGAATGTATGAGATTGACGTAAGCTGTAGATACGTTTATCTACAGCTTACGTCAATCTCATACATTCGTAGTCTATTCTATTGAACTTTACGCTAATAGAAAGCCACTTGTCTAGGGGGGCTGTAATAAAAAACCAATAAAACAAAACAGTTGGTAAATGTATCGACCATTAGAATCTCATTCGCGATTTATGATATTTCAATAAACTTAATTGAACTTCAAAACCATTGGTAAAAGATTGACGTAGGGCTTAATTAAGAAATTGTTATGAAATGAGCTAAAGTGGAAAATAAATTATTTTATGCTGTATAGAGGGCTGGATTATTTGGGGATTAAACTTTATTTTGAATCTAATTTCCGAAATAAAGATAACAAAACTAAAATATTAAACGTAATGCTTTAGCTTCACTTTATCATGCTGAAAGTTATTAAAAATCCTTACTATTTTGTAAGGAGCAAAAATTAACTCGGCGCTCAATTTTTTTTTAATTATTCGTACATAGAAAATAAAAAACTTTAAAAAAATATTCAACTCAGAGCGTTTCTGAACTTACTGAGGGTGAATTTAAGTTTTAAAGTGTAACGCTCGGTTTTAAAAACACTATAATAATAATTATACTGTGATATTTCCTTTAGTAATTTTGAAAACAAATTATCTATAATAAGCTGACACGCCAGATTAAGGCGCGGGACAGACACAAGCGGCGCGGCGCGCATCGGGCGCACTGCCGGCGCGCATCAGGTGCGCTATTGGCGCGCATCGGGTGCGCTATTCAAGTTTTGATTTTGCTCTGGCAAGATGTCTTCCTCTGACGACGAAGACATGCTAGCCCTGCGCGGCGCAACCGTGGCACAACCGTGGCATGCCGTCTCAACGCCTTTCCAAAAGTTCTTTCATACAAAATGTAGAAGAAGGACGTGGTGCAAAACAGATTGAAGAGGTGCGCTTATGGCACGCCCGCGCCCGCGCCGCTTGTGTTTGACCCGCGCCTAAAGAAGCAGTAATGAAATTGTCAAAACAAACATAAACGCAATTCTTAGGTAATCGTATTCAAATAAATGTATGAGTTTTGTATTATAATGAGATTTTCATTTGATAAGTTCAAGAAATTCGCGACAAAAAATATGGAAAGTGTTATATACGAATCGTGTAAGCAGGTGAAGGTTAATATGACGTACAGAGTACTGAAACAACAGAGAGTACGTACTCTATATTTTTACATTGTTGATTGAAAACTTAACCTAAGATTTAGACTAATTTAAAGTCACGCGCACGGTGTGTCTCGTCGGGCTTTTCCTGTCCGTAGCGGGATACAGATTAAATAAGAATTAATGTATTATATTCTTTAATATTTTTATGTAAAATAATTATTTTTAATAAAAAAGGTCACTGACGTTCTTTATGATACTACCAAATAAAACAATGTGATAACAACTCCCTATTAAACACAAAAAATATCAGATTAATCGTATGATAGCCTACAAAGATATCGAAGAAAAAAATACTGTCGAATTGAGAACATCCTCCGTGTTTAATGTCGTCTAAAAAATAAAAATAATTCTTCAGATATATTGTAAGAAAACGTTAAATAAAAGTAAAAGCCATGTTTTTACTTGGAGGTTGTTTCATAGAAACCGCTAGAAAACGGATATGCGAAAGATCTTGGCCTACTTATAACGTATCTTGGAAGAGCGTACTCATTTCCTACACAAAACATAGTGTAACACCTTTGTATCACATTTTTCATTATATTATTCCACAATATAAGGAAACACCACATGTAACATAAATTACAAATATTGTTGTTACTCATTTCTATGAATAGAATAAAATCAATTTTTATGAAATACTTTAAAGTTCCATAAAAATTGGCAAATGCATTATTGCGATTAATTCAGTTGTTGTATTAAATGAGTGAAATAATATTTCGTGATTAATAGATTGTTCACTTATACCCGTGGTTCGTCTCCTCATATTATATACTTATTTTCGCTCTCTCTTATTGTCATTTTTCGTAGTAGATAGAACCTCTATAAATTGTAATTTTAATTACATTGAATGTAGACTTCGCTACATGACCAATTAATACAAGTAATTTTTTAATATAGATAAGGTTGACTTTTGATCACAGTACCGACTCTATTAAAAAATAATGATAGCAGTAGCTGTTTTTTTTAATAATACAACAACATACCTTTTTGTACGTCATAAAAACACTCCATAGCTTTATTAGTCTACCCCTATATTATGAAAATACTCGGAGTCGATTACATAAATGTTTCGTTCCGCAATGTTAGCGACGTAGCTATTCCAGCAACGTAACTAATGTATGATTGTAAACTCAGAAATATGTAATTACGTTGAGATAAGGGCGCCTTTTGAAGGAATTTAGGGATTTGTAGCTTAAGTGGCTTTATGGCAACCGTATAAAGGAAAAACATGTTTTGAAGAGGTAACGTTTTACGTGTAATTAAGCTACACGTATCGTTCGTCTTTAAATTATTTAAAGTAAGATTAAATGTTTATGTGTTTTATATGAAAAAGATAATTAACAATTGAGCTCCACGCTTGACTTTAGTAAAATTACTTATTTATTAATTGGAAAGGAATAAATAAATGCAATAACAATACAAAAATTGCAGGATTATTCTAAAACAGATAATCTGTAGACAATGATAATGTTTCGGTGTTACTTAATCACCATTCTCCACAAAAATATCAATCATTTATCTGTTAATATACCTTGATTTCCTTTATTTATATACAGCATAAAACACCAACATAATTAAACCGTCGTAACTCGTAACTACATCATAAAAAACATATCTGACCAAAACAGATATAATTAACTAACGTAAACGAAACACGCACTTCACTTGGAATATCTCGGAGTTACTTCAAATTAGTAAACCTATATACTTTACGAGCAAGTTAAGAAGGTGAAAGAAAACAAAGACGTTTTTATCTGTAGCCCTCGTGGGAAATTCAATTAGGAAGAAAAATAGGTGCGAAAAGTCTTCACTCGTTGGATTAAAAAGCTCCTTGAAATAAGAATCTTAATGAGCAGCCGGGTTGTATGATTTATTTCCTTGGATACAAAGGCATAACTACGTCTATAGTTTAAAGTTAACACTGAGACTTGAGAGACTAGTTTCTAGACTGCACCCGTGGATAACGTGAAGTTTTAAAATTCGCTGAGTCTTGTTTAAAATGTTTTGTTTGTTTGTATATTTTACATACATTTTCCCTGTTGTATATTTCGGGCAAACTAATGTTTTGGTAGTAATCCCACAAAAACATATTCTTGTTTTGATACTAGGTATGTAGGATCGGGGCTAAATGAAAAACACTTTGAACTTCTTAAGATTT
>CAJQZM010032183.1:0-15829 GCA_907164665.1 Colias nastes | reverse complement strand
TTTTTTTTATAAAGTCAAAACCATTTTCTTTCAAATAAAAACTTGTTTTTATTGAAAACAAAAGTGTTGCTAGGAATAAGTATAAAATTAAATAGTAATGTTAGGATATCGAAACATTTTTGTATAGGCCAGAACGATATAGTGGAAACGCGCTCTAAGATCTGAGTAATATACACACCACTACATATGCAAAAATTTCTCCAAGCTAATTTACCTGTAATAGCGATGCCAATTAAAATATGTAATGAAAAACAGTATATCAATTATATTAGTTTGCTAATACTTAAAAATTTCATTATTTTTCAGGGGCCTTCACTACATGCACTGATTGCTAGAATCCTTACGCAAATAATATCAAATTGAGTAAATTTATATTATATTGTGTTCACAGCCAAGTCTGCAATGATGTCATACTCAAAATAAATAGAAAGGCGTCGGTCAAGGCCACGCATAATAATTGCAATGAGTAAAAAAATAACGAACCTTCTATGGCTTATAATTTTAATTCAACTAACCTTGAATTTATTAATTCTTACCAGCGTATCACATCAAAAATCTCGACTTGTTTAAAAATGAAATGAAAATAATTTCTTGTAGGAATATTATATATTTTTTGCAGACAGACAACTATCTTGCGGCAATCTAGCAAACCTATCTACTTAATTCGGTATCTCGTCATTTTTTTGATTATTAGGTAATTCAGGTCATGATACATTTGCAATGTATGAAATACGGAGAAGCAGAGAGCATTACGTGGTACAATAATATGCTAATGTGCGACTGGAGTCGAAAAGCGTGTCGTATAAAAGCAAAATAAATATACGGAGTCACGCTTGCCAGCACATGATCATGAAAGGGATAGTTGATATCACAGGAAATGGTAGTTTACGAAAACAAAATGGAAAAACTAGACAAAAATAAGTAGGACGTATAATTTAAATGCCAAAAAGGTAAGGTGAGCTAAATTAATCCAAAGATCAAATCAAATGGCATTTAAATGACACCGAGGAGTCGTTGCAATATGTACTAGGTAGTTTAAATTGGATATTATCCCATGAGATATCTTACGACTGTACATTTTCCTGTGATTTTTATATAGATGAGGAAATACATAAAATCCGAAGCTTAATTGGTATTAATTAAAATGCCTTTCATATAAGAATTGTAGAAACTTATCGTTCGAATCCAATTAACAAATATAGAACACCATACCGCGAATCAAGATGGTAGAGGGAAACGACTTTCCACGCACACACTTTATCTGTAGGAAATGCACTTTCTTGAGCGCTATACCGAGTCTGCTTCCCGGAATACCAAGGAAGGTGAAACTCAAAATGCTAATGTGCAGAGATCTGACCGCTTTTCGCAACAAAATTTATGCTTTGAATAAAACCTCGTACGTAAAACGCAGCATGAAGTCTTAAACGCAAGGCTAGTAGTACTATACGATAACAATTTCTTATCAATAGTGAAAGTCCTTGCTTGTTTAACGAAAATAGTCGCGTGCTTATTGAGACAAGTATTAGCTCAGGTGCAGACTAATATTAATTTGTCAGTTACTCTCTCCGATTTATCAATTATAATTATATGTGCCACTTTATTGTATTTACTCTTGCGAAATACACATTAATCCCAGTTTATAATTACATTTTACGTTTATTATTTATTTACCTAGATAAAATAAAATGTTTTTCATAGAATAATTTATTATAACGTAAATAAAATTGTACTAAGCTAACTGTATATTAGTCACACTCTAATTACCTATATCTTAACAAATTATTTTGTGATCTGAAATTATTTATTGTCGTCGGAATATTCGCTCCAAATTTTTGTAAACAGTAATTATTATTGATAAATCGATCACATGAAGCGTTAATTTGAACTTAAATTCTAACACGTCGATATGTATTGTGGAAGTTTGATGACCGGCGTGCTCAGAGCAGAGGGTTCCACCCCTCGAGCGCAGACAGCCGGGGTTGGAAACACGAGCGACGCTTCTTTCGCACATAAACAATATCCAGCTCGATAATTTGCGCTAAATTTACCTCTCAAATGCAGTGTATACAAACATAGAACCGGTCCGATTATTACACGCTAACAACAATTCCAAACTGAAGATACCATACTTAGCCGGAGTAAACAAACCGCATTGTATAATATTTGTAAATACTCACCGGTGAAACGGTTATGACGAGCGAACACGAAAAATCCGGCTGATAACAAACAATCAATAAAATCCATCCATAATCACTCACACATCACTTAATTGAGAATAAATCTAAACTATAAATTGTACTATTTATTACAGTGTAACATATTGCACGTAAATATTGCTATCGATCGCGTCCCGTCTGCCCTTTGGACGCTATTCACATTACTCTATCTTTGATTGAGCCGAGAGTATTATGTAGAAGGTAAATGTGTATTTTTATTAATATAATATTGAGTATCGTGTTTTCGATCAGCTGTGTGCTAACGACCGGTGGGCTGTACGGACGGGCGCGTATGCCGCGCGCGACTGACTGTGTGTTGTGCTCACCGCTAGGTTTCGTCCGAAAGTCGGAGGCGCGGCCCGTTACCTACGCTTACAACTCTACACTACACGTAAACAAACAACGTATTCTTAGTTTTTCGGTAAGTTAGGTATTAGGAGGATACGGTTCCTTCCAATGAACAAGAAACTACACATAAGGAACGAACGCTCGAAAGCTCTTATAAAGCTTATAGAGCAAAAATAAAATGTTCTTTTACATTTCGAAAACTAAAAAAATTCACCGCCACGCTTATCATTGTTATTCAATTAAGGTAATCTGTACATCAGTAAGAGATAAGGAAAGATATTAATTCACACAACATAAACTTCACTAAAAGTAGATAATAACATGCACAGATATAGAGCAGATGGCATAAAAAGTTAGAAAGCAAACCGAAATAAATCAGCGGTGGTTATCTTCCTGCTCGCCGGTGACTCGGTTATTGTTACTATAATATAACAAGTCTATTGTGCAAGTACAGCATCTGCCAGGCATTCTATTCAAACAGTGACCTTTGCGATTCAGCCGTGTGCACGAACACGTGCGATTCAAACATCTTGAACTAAACTTTAAATAGCGCTGGTAACTTTGGACATTCTGGAATTTTTAATAAAATTGCTTATATTATATCCATAAAACCGTTTCTACCAATGTTCCGCGAAACAACTTCTAGATAGGATGTGGAAAACTGGTTTCAAAGTTGAAACATTTAAAAACATTAGAATAGACGACGATGCGACAACTCCGGCGTAGGTACATTAAAAATGGATACCAAAAATAGAGACAAAAACGGTCGTCGAATTATGGAACGTGGGAAAATGTAAAAGTCAGATAAATAAAGACTCAAACTCAAAAAGCGGGAGAACCGTGACTCTGGCGTTTTTATTGATTATCATCTATCGAAGGTCAAATCGAGAGACAGCGCGGTCGACAAACTATCCGGTTTTAAAACTTGTACCTTTTACATAATATTTTGTGACAAAAATTAACACATTCTACGATACCCACATTCTTAAAAGTCGTGTGCTTTATCAGCTGTGGCATTGTCTTTTTTTGAGGTCATTATAAATTCATAATTTTACACTGCTTTCTGTATTCAGATTCATTGCAATGTTTTACTAAACGATTCTTTCGGACATTTAATGTTAAAAGCCGTAAACACAGATAGAACCCAGAGCCTCTGAACGCTTATAAATCAACCACAATATCTTGATTGCGAACATCCATACGAACAGTACTCAATTAAATACAAATCCTACATCGCAAAACACTAAACGCAACGATATTTTCATACCAACAAAACCAGAGCACCAGACCAATCATGTTATAAATCAGTTCAAATTAATAGCAGATATGAGATAACGCTTACGCACAGAAATCAAAGTCGGGCGCACATTGCGTTTCAAGCGGATCTATCAGTGACCATTATCTCACTCACATTAACCCACATCCGTACATAACATTACGTACTCGGAACATGAACAGGCAGTGCACCGTGCACTAATGCAATCTGTTGAAACCGAGAGTTATAAAATTTCTAACACGCGCTCGTTCGTTCCGTTGCTATTGGTTACACGCGGCTCTAATGAGACGACTTATTTATAGGAATTGTATAATGTTTCGTGGTGATCGAAACGGTTTTTGGATGCTGTGGTAGATGAGTTTATTACCTACATTTTAAAAATAAAATTTCAATTTCAATTTTTAGAACAACTGATACATTTATAAATTAAAATGTGAGCTCTATCGAACATCAAGTTAAAACTATCATTAGAACACTAACCAAAAAGTAAAGTGTTTATCACTTTCCGTTAATTGCACGGTGGTATACTTGAGTTTAATTTAGTACCCAATTGCTGCTATACTTATACAATATATGGTCCCAAATAGCCGTTCCTTAAGCATAAACTCTCATTGCTATTCAGAAGCGTTCACATTTGCACATACTCGTACCACAGAGGAATGCACCTGCGACAATCCACAAACTTAGTTAATAAAATTACAGTCTAGACTCGGTCTAGACGCAATAGCCAGTGACTAGGAACTGTTTATGAGTCCAAAGCTAAAATCGATCGACCAGCAGAATTGTTGACTTTCATTTCCACGAATTTTTCTCACACAAATGGATTGTAATACTGAAAAATGGGTTTTATTTTACATTTTATAACGGATGGGATAAGCGAGTGTCTAGACGACTCGGACGTATAATAAATCACAGGAGTTAAGAGAAAATATATAATACTAGATTTCCGCCCGCGGCTTCGCCCGCGTTTGCAAAGGAAAACCCGCATAGTTCCCGTTCCCGTGGGATTTCCGGGATAAAAACTATCCTATGTGTTAATCCAAGTTACCCTCTATATGTGTGCTAAATTTCAATTAAGATATTAGATTAGATTTTCTACATAACATCGTAGAGCAATACATCAGCATAATATTACAATGCAACTTTTTTACTCTACATACCTACTACTGATATACAATATTAATAAGAAAACAAATCACGATGAAGTCAATCAAATAATATTTTATATACCTAGCTTAATTCCATTCAAATTTACTTCTATTTACACGAAGTCGTTTAAAAATATGCTTTTCAATCATTATGAAAATTATTTCCGAGAACTTTAGCTACAAGCTGTTTCCACAAATCAATATCACACTATCCTATCATTCAATTCAAACAAAAAACCTAACATTGCATAAAATCAAATGACGTAAATCACCTATACAAGCTAACAACTTCCTATACCCTTATATGGTGATATCGGAACCGAACGAAAGCTTACTGTCGCCTTGTTATTGTCACTATGGTGAGATGTGCTATTCTAAAGCATAGATACGTATGAATATACGGAAGTAGAACTATTCAAGTACTAGCGCTTATGAATATTTAATAGTGGTTGGTGTTGAAAGTAAAAAGGTTTCAAATAGCTTATAACTAATGCAAAAACTTAGAAGTACGAGGTAAAAGCGAAAATACTTATCGGAGGTTTTGTGGCTTTAGTGAGTATGAATTAAATGATATTTTAGTGTACTAACACGATCGAATATTACAGTTTCTAACAAATCTTTATAGATTGACTGTACAGCATGTTCTAAGGTTGAATTTTCAATACTAACATAAAGGTAATAAACGCAATGTATCGATACGACTTATTCATACAATCTGTAGTAATAAATCTCAACTCCACGTTTTCTTATCAAGCGCTATTACTGTATCTACAAGTGTAACCGTTTGATACGTTAATTCACTATTAAACTAACAACTAATATCACTTTTATTAAGTAGATAAAGATTTGAACTAGGTACCTATACATAAGTACTACGATAATAATATAGGTAAATGAAATAATGTCAAATCCTAACATAATAAATGCGGATGTACGATGTACCTCTATCTGTCTTTTCTTAAACGCCTCAATCATTGAACCGATTTAGATGAAATTTGGTTCAGAGATAGTTCGAAACAATGATAGGTTAGGATAGGTTTTATCCCAATAATCACACACGAACGGGAACTATGCGGGTTTTAGTTTATCTACGCGGACAAAGCGGCGGGAGGAAAGCTAGTGTTCAAGAAGTTATTCCTCACTAAGATTATGTAGAAATGACATAAACACTACAATTACCAAGTTTCAATTCCGTAGAAGAAAACGGCTCTACATGCCTCAAGAAAACATAAGTCTAATTGTCATAATGTTCACTTTCCTTCATACGTTCAATCGTGAAAGAGCGAAGTCATCGCATTGGAAACAAGTGCTAATCAAGGCAGTAATTTGTCCAATCCGAACACTACTGTCTCATAACTTCCCACTCGATTGCGCTTCCCGTCTGTGACCTTTATTTTTCACTAATTTAGTCCTAGAGACGGTAAAGGATAAGATTACTTTTTTGTTACTTAAATAATTCAAAATGTTAATAAATACTTTCGTACAGCATTGATCCTCGATTCAAAATGCTGGAAGCTTTCGGTATTGTTTGAGAAAAAAATTACAAAATTAAGAATATCAGTGCGTTAGTTGCATCAGTAGCAGACTAACAGTGCAATTATTAGCTCTATCAAAATATTCAAGTGAAAAAATGCCAGAATAAATTGATGTAAGTATGTATTTTATATCTTTACAGTAAATAGTACTTTAACAGAAACAAAAAACGTAACGTTTCAGTCAATAAAAACTGTGAGAAAGTTCTCGTTTATACTTTTTTCTTTAACCACGGAAGCAGACCCTTGTAATTCAATACAGGCCAGCCCGTGCACTGTAGGTCGATGCGTCTACCATGACGACGAGAATCAATAGTCAAATCATTGTAATTTGTAACGGAACGCTCTCAGCCGTAAAATGTATTGATGCCGTTATTTTGGCGCGTTAAATTTGCTACTGTTACAATAAAACAACAACACACTATCGTATTCGAACAATTGTTTGTAAAAGTAGAACGTAATTTATATTATTTCATAGGTATGTTATCATCATTACAATATCATACAATTTACGCATTATTTTTTGTATTCCTACTTGTCCAATATTTTTTTAACAAAATTAAAAAATCAAATACAAAGGCATGTCACGCTCTTAGACTACGCATATTTTTATCCCGTGGTCATTGAACCGATCAATGTATGTAGTTGTTATCGTCACATCGTAATATTTCTCATCTTTAAGCGGATTATAATTAACAGTTTTCAACAGATGTTAAGAAGGTCACTTAAGTTTAAAAATATTTGTGTATTTGTAACCTTATTATATTAATTGATGCCATTAAGATCTGTTATTCGGCCAATCAAAATTAGTAGAAACTGGCTGTCTCATACATTTTTTGTAGGAAAGAAAAAACTTGCTCGAATACTTCAAACTGGTAAAAACACCGTCCTTGGCCTCAGCCTATTATTATGCTACAAACGAATAAGCAGAATTACTCCTCGCGAGATTCTTATTAAACTCATATTTCTAATATAATTATGTAGGAGAAATGTGAATACATAATATAATAAATCCAACATCTTTCATCCCAAGCAAAATAAACCAACAATTTAGTTATTTGATGTTAATGTTTAGAGATATATCTTAACTTATACCTGATACACTTGGTAAATAAATCACATACTTATTCAAATAAAAATTAAGAGCAATCCCATCAAGATGGTACGGTAAACAGTTGCGATATTTCAATAATCGCAAAGCTGGGTTTGTAGGCCACATTGTGTAACGTACGTAATTGGTCGAATTGCGTGCGCGCTACCGACTCCGGTAGTTTTTTTCACTTACAATTCTGTGACATGACTAATTGACAGTGCGACCGATTTTCACGTTGGAATGTGTTAACTATTTATAGTAATAAGTGTGAAGTTATTTAAAGATTTTTCTTTACCTAATTAGAAGTTTACACTTTAGGTGCACTTCTAGTGTATAATTAATGCGTGTGAAATTCGTTACCGATTTTTTATTTACCATATTACAAAATTGCACTTTATATTTATAGTTTTATAAACTATAAATATAAAATATTTAAGTATAAATGGAGTCAATTAATACGTGTTATTTGCAGAGGTCGTAAACCTTAAGCCCCTGCCGACCGTTATTTCTGAAATTGCATGCACTTGTAAAATTCACGTTCGAAATTACCAGACCCTAAAATTACTCATTTTCAACCGGAAAATTATGTAACGAAATTAACCAGTATACAAGTAAAACCGGATTGAGAACAGCATCAATTTGAGAATGTTTATGTTATAATATTTTGGTCGTATAGATACATTACTTTGCAATTTTGTATCAAACATCGGATGCCATTTCATAAATGAAATAATAATATTGAGTAATGTATTAAAATACGATTAAGATCGATCATGATAATATATTCAATAATTATGCAATAACAGGCAGATAAACCAGAAGATAAATAGGCAGATAAACCTTAAACAGTCGCTTACAATTAATCATCAAACTATAATAATTCTTCAATCAATAAACAGCCAATACACAAAGCTAACCCAAGTCTATAATCCTCATAACAGTGACTACTAACTCATCCAGAATCACATTTCAATACATTGCTACTTACATTTGTAACTTTATCATCCCAATACATCGTCATCTATACAAACGCCGCAAAGTATCACGAACACAATACAACTTCTCACAACAGTAGCAGTCGACAGATGATCAATAAGTTATGCTATAAGAATCATAACGTACGTACGGTAATCCCGCGCGGAGAAAGCTCACTTCCTACCGATATATTATATTACGATTGCATCCACACTTCGAGAACAGGTTTATGGTGTCTGCACTGTATGATTGGACCGAATTGTTATTTGTTTAATGGTGAAACTGAGAGTATTACAACACTTTTATAGAAAGTACTTCATATGCTACTAGCTTTGCGACTTATGGCGCGACAGCCCTTGCCCAAAATTCCTTATAAATAATTTTTGAAATAAAATGAAATTAACTAAAATGAAATTTTTGTGAAAGATATCATATTTAGCACATCAGTTTTGTTTACCGTGTATTACGATGTCGAAGTTTACGATCGTGTATTACGATGTCGAAGTTTACGAAGACTACTATACTCAAGTAGTCTTCGACATCGTCAATACTCAAGTATTTGGTACTTTCTCATCTACAAAAAGCTACAAACCCAATAATACACCTATCATAAACATTACCATTCCAAAACCAGTTCCAAATCGCACATCAACATTGTATGCAAATAACTGCGGCTGTAATATTTCAAAACATTACCGATTTGTCAGCTTTCGCCAAGCACAGACATCCGATATCTAAACCAGGCGAGCGTTAAGAGTTGCGACATCTAATCGCAGTGAAAATATTAAGGCGGCTCCACATTAGTGCCGTGAATTCACACTCGAATTCATGCTACGAATTCATGACGTATGTCATGTCCTCCACATTCTTGGGATGTTCGCAATCGTTCGAGAAACCCGCCGTGAAATGCACGTAGAAGCTGCTGCTAAATTCACCTTGTTACTATGGTTACTATAGCACGAGGCCGCGAAGTGCGTAAGCGTGAAAGCCCCCTGAAGGAGTTGCGAATTCTTTGTTACGAGACAAAATACCGATACCGATCACGGAGTTTGGAGGCACGAATGTAGAACCACCATTAAGTGTTGCAACATCGAATCGCAGTGAAAATATTAGACTGAAGTCATATTTTTCACAAATTGGGACCGTGAAGCGTTGCGGCATCGATTTAACGTCGCGTTCACGTGTTGTTGCTGTTTAATAAATTGTCTATGACATACAAATAGAGAATATACAGTACGTAATGTGCCTATGTAATATGGTTGTTATAGTTTAGTCATAGTCGTTTATCAGATTGAGTTACAAAAAGGCGTGTATTTATAATAATAATTAACTTTTTGTCATTTATGCCATATTAAAGTTAATTCCGTATAGTGTAAGTAATGCATATCTATTCTTTCTTTTTTATTTCCCTTGGTTTTCAAAAATATCCTTCAATTTTACGCTCACGCATCAACTACAGCACCAAAGAAATCAAATTGATTTTCTTAAGTCACTATGTTTTATAACAAATTATTATGACAATAATTTTAGCAATTCTACATACCGTGAAATTACATTTAATGAGTCGGTCGTTATAACGAATTTCACGCGACGCAGCAACACAAATCTATTTGGCGATTAAGGTAGAAAGATCAATAAACTTATTTTGTTTTTTTATTATACGGCTAAAAAGTGTAGAATTTAATTACCAAAAAAGCATATTTTTGTCTACGAAATACGAAACTATTTTACGTTAAAATCAAACTTCTTAAAACGAGTAGGTATAGACTGATTTGTATTTTTTTTTTTTTAATATTTTAAGGTTCTCGGAGGAACGTATTTAAAACGTTTATTATTTTTTAAATATTTATCCCATTTCACAACTACAGTTCTTTCTACTAAGTATATGGTTACGTGGGTAGTCATCAAGTTTACTTTAATTTTCTAATTTTCTTTCCGTAAGATACTTCTACAAAAAAATAAAGTTATCCGTACAATCCACAAGTTACGCCATGACCAATTGAAATTGCAATTCATTACTTAATATACAAGAGATATATAAATTCTTCACAGTATAACGGATAAATACATAATACCTTCAATCATTGTACCATCTCAAGATTCACATTATATCATAGTATTTATTTCATTGTCCAATGAGGTAATACAACCTTGTACTATATATAACTAATTGCGGAGAAACCTCTATTGTAATCATTTCTCAACTTGTTACTTAACGTTATTTTAGTTGTTTTCAAAAATTTTCAATTCGATTGCAAATAATAATTAGCCGTAATAGTGGAGTCCAATTATTCTATTTCTTCGTGTCAACATCGTTTTACAATATTTGTAACATAATTTATACATATGTAGAAATTATAAACTCGATTTCTTATTATTCATTGACATATGAGTAGAGTTAAATAATTTATATTTTAACACGAAATGCTGAGGAGATTCGATCGTATTTTACTCAATTGCACCAGAAGATATTTTGTATGTTTATTACTTCGAAGGTTGATTTGATCTATAGCCTTGCTTTGGTGTATTTAAATGGTCTAAATTATAAAATAGATTATATTGTTTTGTTTTTCACCAACAGCTCGCATAAACCATCGCCTTTATAAGTGACACAATAACAACCTAAAATCAAGTCTAAACCCTAATTTAACAAAATAAAATAAAATGTAAAACGCACCTGTGTCGCCCCCTAGTGTTAATCTGTCGCACCTCCCGCCCGCCGCTGCTCTCCCCGTCGCTGCCAGACGCACCCTCCATTGCGTGCACCGATATTGATTTGCTCATCTAATAAATAAAAATGGATTAAATTACTTTTGGAAAACTAACAAATAAATAATAAATAATAATAAATATTATAGGACATTATTACACAAATCGACCTAGTCCCAAAGTAAGCTCAATTAAGGCTTGTGTTGTGGGTAGGGAATGCAATCCCGACTCGAGATTGCAAATTCGGGATCCCGCGGGATTAGAAATATCAATCCCGCGGGATCCCGGAATTTTCGGGATCCCGATTCCCGTCTAATTTAAAAAAAAAATGTTGAATTCAGATGACTGAAAAAGCTAATAACTGCTTGTTTGTGATAGTGAGGTTAACTAAAATAACATATTACTCGAAAGAAAATAAAAACCTTTATTCTTTAATCTTACCAACTAAATAATAATCAGGTTGTAAGGGAATTAACGTAGGTAAATTAGGTAATCAAAACAATAAGCTTATTTCAAGGGAATTAGGAAAAAGAGTGATTTTGAAAATGACTCCTTAAAAAACAAAGGGTATTAATAGTTTCATCTGCTAAACGGCATCTAATGTCCGTTGCAATGTACCCCGCTGCTGAGAATGCCCTCTCCGACTAAACGCTGGTTGGCAACAGCGTGGCGAAGCAATTATATGCAAACTGCAAAAATCGCCCCCTTGTTCCTCCACACTCAAACAAATCCATTTCTTTTTTAATGGTAGATTCTAATTTGTCTAAGCTCGTGGACGTGGATATACGTGCAAAAGGACGTTTAGAAGCTCGCAGAGTTTCTTCTAATTCCTCTTGAAGCGATTTATTAGTTTGTGCAGCACGTAAGTGCCCCGAGTGGTTGTGTGTTGCGTCGCTGACCACTGCCGCCCAATCCCGTCAATCTCGAACGGGATCTCGTCATATGATGCATCGGGATTGATCCCGAAAAATTACACGAGATCTCGCGAGATCGGGATCCCGCGGGATCGGGATTGCATTCCCTAGTTGTGGGTACTAGGCGACGATAAATATAATATTTAATAAATACATAATATATAGATAATAACACCCAGACCCAAGAACAAATAATTGAGTTCATCACACAAATATTTGGCCTGACCGGGGATCGAACCCGGGACCGTCGGCTCAGTAGGCAGTTACTTTACCACTGCGCCAACCGCGTCGTCATCAAATAAAACAAATAGGAGCTTGTGTGCCGAGCACACGTGTTAGAAGTAGAACTTCTTTGGAAACATTCAAAGATACTCCACGACGTGACGGTATTGCCATGACGTGACCTTGAAATTTTACTCTCAACACGCCTAAAGTAGTTTCATTTCAAAAATAAAAAGTCATATGAACTGGGAATAGAAGTAAGATCCTATCTAGGATAATGAATGCAATGATAAAAAAATTTAAAAGTTATGATATTACTCTTTATTTACGACGTAATAGATACATAATTTTTGTGTTGTGACAGTTACATATATAAACCGATCTGCATCAAACAAAATATTTTTGTTACTTTGTGATCGTGTATTTTAATGTAGCAACACAGAATACATAATAGTAGCTAAACGCTACAGAACGGACACTCTCCGCCTCCCGCCAAAATTAAACTTACCTCACCCCCGCGCGATCAGACATAAAATGGGCCATATTTTTCTGCAAGGACGATACGCAACGAAGATTGACAACATTAATCAAATTGACTTAAAGTAATTTTATTATTTTGGATTTGTGATTATCGTTTTTCGTAGAAAATGGTTAGATATTGTGCTGTTTACGGATGTATTTCATCAGAAAAACGCGAATTTTTTTTTACGCTAGTCACAAATGTGCCAACCATAAAGCGTTAACACACACATTTGCAGTCTCTACAGTGTGACTGTCAAAACGATCATTTTGTATGGAGTGTCCGGGGTGTGGTAGCAACATACAGTAAAAGACGTATAAATACTACATCTATATTGTTATTAAGCAAAATACAACTAACAAATAATATACAACTTACCGGTGCAATATACTTCCTGACCGCAGCGGTCAATTCATCTACATTCTTCTCCTTCTTATCCTCTAGTCCAAAAAACTTATTCTTGGCAGCTAAATTGATAGATGAAAATATCTTCAACGCCGGCGGTTTCTCTTCTAGCGACGACGTTTTTTCCATCGGCCGTCGCAATTTAGCCAACTGTATTGGCTCATCTAGTTTCTTCACGAACTTTTTATATTTGTCTTCCTCTGGTTTAGCGTCAGACGGTTTTCGACCAAGTTTGCCTAGTATTGGCGCTTTAACGTTGGCGTTTTTCGCTTGATTGAGCCGCTCCTTGAATTCATTGGCTCCTGGTAGCTGGATCTTCCTTTGGTCCTGGTAATTACTGAGATCGGATTCCGTTCTGGACGATCTGAGCTTGTTGTTCTTCCGTTGGAACCGCTTGGGCTTAGGGCCGGGTATTTCGTCGGAACTGTCTGATGAGGAGCAGCTTTTCTCTGATGATGAGACGCTCGATGCTGACGCGGATTCCTCGTCCGATGAACTGTCAATTCCCTCATCTTTTAGGCCCTGAAGAATAAACATATCAATTAATATTAACAAGTTTTAATCTTAAAAACTAATGAAATATATTGGTTGCAATAGAAGATCTATGTATAAATTAAAATATTTACACTAATGTTAGTTCAAGATCATCAGATTCAACGGAAGTGCAAAATTTTTCATACTGCGTAATTCATTGAAAGATAATATTATATTCACATCTACGGATCTAAAAGGACATAATATTTTGCGGTTTAAATGCGTGTATTATTTTACTTTTCTGCATACTAAAATCATCACAAAATTTAGCAACAAACTGCAAGATTGTATATGTAGTAAACTATCGTGAACTTGTACAAAACAGCGTACAATTAATCAAAGTTAATCAAAACAAAAATAAACAGCAAATTACCTCAGAGCTCTCTCCCTTAGCCAAGGTTTTGGGCTTGGAAGGCACCACCGTGGAACCGCACTTGAGTATCCCGCGCACCTCCGGTGTGATCATGCGCTGCGCACGTTCCGACGGCGAGTCGTCGTCGAGGTCTGTTTTTTGTTATTTTGTTAATAAAATATAATGAATATTGTATATTTATATATTATGATGACGTGTAAAAAGTGTGTGCAGATTGATACATCGAAATAATCATAGCTTGTTGTATATATAAATAAGATACATAAAATATGTCGATCAAATGATAATCTGAAATTAATAAAATAAAGAGTGTATCACATTTTGAAATTAATCCAAATCTACTAAATTTATTACTAAACTTAAATTAATCCAAATCTACTAAATTCAATACCCCTTATTACATTGTATACATGATCGCTTGTGATAAATAATACCATAAAATGTCCATAATAATGGTATTATTTTTCATGAATAATAGCGAAGAATAAAACTCGCACTTTGAAAATGCAAGCTCCACTCATAACGTAAACGTTTTACATAGCGATAATAAAACGTATTTACACTGCTTCAGTCAACTCATATAGCAAATATTTACAACGTTGTACCCAAGTATTAGTATCTAACACGCCATAGCTTTAATAGTTAAAAGAATACTGCATGAGTAATGTGTATCGTGTGAGCCCATGACTCCATAGCGCTTAAAATAAATATTACTCAAGAGATTTATATTAAATTGGTTATAGAATACGCATCTATTGCATCACTTGAACACGGTGAAGAAATACAACGGGGCATGCGTTAGTTCATAAACTTCCTATGTTATTTCACATCAAACAACGAGAAAATAAACTAATATAGTATTAGAGCAAGAATTTGATTATTCCGTGTTAGTAAACGTGCACATGCTCCGACGGACCGCCCACTTACCTCGCCGGTTAATCGGCATTAGTGAACCCAGGAAGCGAAACGGCAAGCGAATATCGAAAAACCAAACTCAAAATGAACAAAATCAGACCTAAACTTCTAAACTTCGCGTTCTGCTTCATGAGATATTCTAACGACGTGTTCTTAGCGCTCGCGGAACGGAACAACTCCATCTTCAGTTGGAAGTCGGGGTTTCTGGGCACGTCCTCGTGCGTTAGAGATTTGGTTAGCCTTTCGTTTTGTTCCATCGCCTCTTGCACTTGGCTGGCGAGAACAGGCATCGTGCGCAGTCTGGAGGCTCTGGGGACTCTTTCCTCTTTGGGTCGCGGGAGACCCGCCACGGGAGGCTTGTGGGTCAACTTCGAGTTGAACATCTTCATTTTCTCCATGAGGGACATTTTCGCCGGATCGTCGTCGTCTAACTTAGCTGCCACCGGTGAAATTGTGCGTATATACATTATATTGTGCAGTGTGAGAGCCCGGGACATACACATAGTGGAGTCGATGACATGCAAAAAAGAAACAGAAGCCGACAATCAAAGACGGGAAGCCGATTTCGTCGGTACAAAATGCAATATACATGCCTTTAATTATTTCTTATGTCACTATGCTAACTGAAAATATTCACTGTGAGATATAA